>RJWT010003330.1:0-36917 GCA_004365215.1 Cuniculus paca | reverse complement strand
TTTCTTCCTCATGCTAATTCGATGGCCTGTAGTACCAGAAAGCTTCCATCAGTCTTATTGTTATCTATTTAGTAAATTTCCCTCACTGAACTGATAATGGTGTTTAGGTGCTTTTCTTATAAATGTCTTTTTCTGAGTAGATGTTAAGGTGATGATGCCCTAGTTTAGAATCTTTAAAAACTATACGGGTAATTTAGAAGAAGGGAATTTCATGCATCCATTCAGTCATGTGGAGTATGATAGCTACTGGGGTAGGTCTTCAAAGAAGCAGAGACAAATAGGGCCACTACTTGTTCTCAAAAACAGTCTGATAAACGATATGCATGTAATTATAAATATATGTGAATAGTTATAAGTCAGAATGAAATCATTTACTGCTAGAGGACTATGTTTAGTAATAACATTAGTTATCTTTTTTATTGTTTAATATTTCTCTGGCATTATCCTAATGACATTATTTGTATCTTTATCCTTGTTATAATTTTTTTTTCATGGTTTAAGTAATTCCTTTTTTTTTTTTTTTTTTGGTGTTTTGAGACAGGTTCTTGGAATATAGTTTAAACTGGCTTTGAACACACTATGTAGACCAAGCTGACCTCAGACTCATGGTGATCCTCCTACCTCAGCCTCCCAAGTGCGGGGATTATAGGAATGCACTACCATGCCCGGCCCAATTCCAAACCTGCATGCTAATTTTTTACTTTTTCAAATGAAATGAACTCCCGACTCTGGATGAAGCTAGATAACCTCTTTCTCTGTACTATATTTGCATCTAAGTAGCAAGTAGTGCTGAAGAAGAATTTTAGTAGAGCAAATTCATGATCATAAATTGATTGTAAAACCAGTCCAAATAGGCTCTGAATAGTGTGCAGATATCCTACATTTCCCTAATTAATTTCCCTACTATTTTTACCAATTTTGTACTTTTTTCCTTCTACTTTTTTACCCTTTTCTTTCACATTTAACAAGAGAATTTGTATTGTTGTTCATCTTCTGTGTTTTAGTATTTTCATAATGTTGGGGATCAAACCCAGGGTCTCACACATCCTGAGGAAGGACTCTACCACTGAACTACACCCCAGCCCAAAAATGGAGTTACCTTCCTAAATTACAGAGAAAACAAAGACCGTCAAAAGGGAACTCCACTATTGTCCCACTGCCTACCTTAATCTGACTCTTAATACTGACTCTACAGAGTCTCAGTAGCAGTGTTCTTATGCAAAGGTGATCTTTTAGCCTCAGTTTTGGATTATATCTCATCCTCTCCTTCCTCATTTGCTATGTTTTTATTAGTTTAATTCCTGCATTGATGTTTATATGTTGTTTGTGGAGGGTATCTTTATTGCTAACATTGAGAACCCTTAGTAAATGACTACTTCTCAGAGATGTTTTTCCGGTGTAGCTGGATTTTGGGTTTTGAATCTGTTGTAAGATCCTACCTCTTCAGTTTATTGGGAATGAGAAATTGTTGCCTATTTGGCCCAGTCCCTGGTTCATTGGCACTGGCCTGTAGTATTGTTTATGACCCTCAGACCATCTCAGTCTTAGCATATAAGGAAGAACAACTGATTAGAACAATTATGTCTCCTTGCCTAAAGTAGTACAATCCATAATAACAGTAGCATCAAACACACCCTAGAAAATGACAAACTGTGGTAACTATTAATTTGCCACCTTTAACCATATGAACAGGATTCACAGTTATTTAACAAAATCTAAAACCAGTAAATTGTGTACAGTAAATATCCCCTCAGTATGGTGATGTTAATTTAAAAGGGATTGGAGGAAAAAAAGAAAAAGAAGAGAAAGGGATTAAAAGCAAGGCTAAAGGACAAAAGGGAGATTAAGCTTTAGAAGCTGGTAAAGTAGACAGAAAAAAAGGGAAGAAAGAGAAACAAAGAACAACAACAACAACAAAACTACGTATAAAAACAAGAACAAACAAAAAGAAGAGAAAACATAGAAAAAAATAAAATTAAAAAATGATGAAAAAGTAAAGGGAGAAAAGCAGGAAAAAAATCGACTTCAATGAATATCTCCGCTGTCACTGGTTGACAGGGGAGGCAGAGAAAGCCTATATCTGTGTTGATTGATGCCTGCAAGACAGCAGCAGAAATATAGCAGTGGTGGATAATTCCAGCAAACCTGGGTCTTTAGTTCCATTGAAGTTCAGGCTGCTTCTGGTTTCTGGCTATGAGGCTGGGACCTGAGTTTTTCAGGCCACAACACTGTCAGTGCCTCCTGCTGTTTGAACTCACCTACTCTTTACCCTGACATTTGGAACCTCTAGATGGAGGCAACCTGCGGCTATTCTGAGTTCTGACTTTAGTTGGTCTCTTTTCAGAATGGCCACTGGCCAATCACCCTCTCCTGGGGTAGGGGTGGGGGGCATCTAAAGCCAAATAACTCACCAGCCACTGCAGTCTATGGCATCCACTGCTCTGTTCCACTGGTGCATTTTTCCATGGGGGCCTCTGGGGTCACCAGTAGTCACCATGCCTTTCCAGGTTTGAGCCACCCATCCCATGCTGTGAGCTGGGACTTTGGGGAGAAAGCATCACTCTCTCTTTTGTGTTGTGGTCCCTCCCTTTTCTCTCCCAGTGGGCTTTAATTCTCACTTCAGATCCTTGCTGGGTCCTATGAATTGTAAATACCAGAGAGGCTGTTTCTTTGCTGCTTACCATTTTGCCGTCTTCCTGGAAGTCTGGAAGCAAAAGTTTTAAAACAGGATTTTCCAATTGATAATTTTTTTTGTAGAAGTCTAAGCTTTACCTGGATGATCTTTAGTCTAGATTTTTAAAAGTAATGTCTTAAAAATGTAAATCAGATCCTGGCAATCTATTCAAACTCTTTAGTGGATAGTTCTAATAGGCCATTGAATTTTCTAGCTTGGCATCTTAATTGGGAGTCTTTACTAGAGAATCTATATAGTGGATGGGCTACATAGTGAATTCAAGGCCAACCTGAACTACATAATGAGTCCCTGTCTCAAAAAACAAACAAACAAACAAACAGCTTAGCTATTTGCTAGAGTTTTATATAGAGTGACCAGAATGTAAGGTGAGGACTTTAAAGAAATCAACTTTCTTTTTAAATCAGTTTTATTATAGTTGGCACACAGTAAAATGCATCTATTTTAAATATACAGTTGGTTGAGTTTTGACAAACATGTATATGTAGTCACCATCATAATCATAATATTTAGAATATTCTATTTCCTCCCAGATTTTTCTCTTTTATGTTTTTATCACAGTGTAACAAGTCACCACAAACTTACAGGTTTTAAAATGCTGCCCATGTATTGTCTTATATTTCTAATCAGCTTCTAGAGTTGTGATCTGCTCTGTTTCCAGCCTGGGCTCATTCACCCCTCGTTAGGCAACCTGGTGGTCCCCTGCTCCAGGTAGGTCACCACATTGATGCTGAACTTAGTGTGGGCACCAATCAGCATAGCATACTGCAACTCAGAACTTCTAGACTCCAGTAATCCTCCCACCTCAGCCTCCCACGTAGCTGGGACTACAGGCACACCACCATACCTGGCTGTCTCCTATTTCTGTAGGTCTAAGTCCAGGTGGGCATGGCTGGGTTCTCTGCTTAGGGTCACAAGGCTGACATCAAGGGGTTTATCTGGGATGAGTTTTCATCTGGAGATCTGTTTTGCTTCCAGCTTGAGAAAACTCTGCTTTTAAAGGGTGCATGTGATTAGGTGAAACCTACTCTTTTGCCATTTAATATGAGATAATCACAAGAACAGTATTTCATTACATTCACCTTTCCTACCCAGACTCAAATGGGTGGGTGTTATAAAAGGGCAAAAGCTATTGCAATCATTTTACAATTCTGCCTACTTCAGCAGTCTTGGTTAAATCTAGTCCTAAATAGTATTTTTTGGTAATACTGTAACTATTACGTTTTAATCTCTTCTTTCAATTCTTTTTCTCAAAGTATCAAAATATTGGGCTCACTTTGGCAGCGCATATGCTAAAGTATCAAAATATTGTTGATTTTTATATATTGTCCTTTTCTGTTACTATGTTGCTCTGCATAACAAATTATTACAAAGCTTGGTGGCCTAACCAGTGACAGCATTTATTTTGTTCTCAAGTTTGTACTTTGGAGTTGGACATGTGGTAAATGCCTGTAATCCATCACTCAGGAGGCTGAGGCAAGAGAATTGTAAGGTGGGGACCAGCCAAAGGTGTGACATTTGTATTTCTATCAGCATACAAAGATACAGATACTCCATATCCTTTCTAGCAACTATTCTCTCTCTCTCTCACTGCCTTCTCTCCCTCTATCCCCTTCCTCTCCTTGCCTGCCTGCCTGACTTTCTTCCTTTCTTCCTTCCTTCCTCCTTCCATTCCTGTCTCCCTGTATACATTTGGCAATGAATATAATGATTCATATTACAGCTTGGTGCCACTGCCTAGATTCATGCAACAGTCTACCAGTGCTTTGTACCATTGATATAAAAGTCATCACAGTAGAAAAAGGGAATGGTCTCTTAGTACTAATTTTAAATTAGTTTTGACTTAATGGAACCTCTGAAAGGTTTTCAGCGACCTCCAAGATCTTATAGATTACACTTAGGAAAACTTCAACTTAAAATATGAAAAGAATAGTTTAAGATGAAAAATTGATATCAGAAGGATCACTGCTTTTGTGTAACAAATAATTATAAATTCCTCTTTAACAGAGGAATGAGATGTGTGCCTTGTGAATCTTGCCACCCAAGACCTTAGTAATTAGTAGAGGAGCTAAGACATCCACATAAATAACTAGAAAAGGATATAATAGTAATAGCATCATTTACTAGCTTTTTATTTTATAAATGCTTTATATTTTATAGTATATTATCTCATTTAATCCTCAGGGCAATATTGTATATACTTGAATAGTGACAAGCATGTGTTCCTGTGAATGCATGTAGTATAGATAGGTATAGGCCACTGATGGCAAACCTTTTAGAGCTTTCGATAGTACAAACATCCTGCTGTGGTACATTTACGATAGGTTCACCACCACTGTTATCAGCTTTCAGCTCTCATTAGAATATAACCTTCCTGAAAGCAGATATTTTGTTGTATACCTGGCACCCAAAATTGGTTTTGTGTAAATGGGGAGGGAGAAGTTACAGTGATGTTCCTTCATGGAGAAGCTGTCCACGGAGGAATTAGCTCTCAGCTGACTTTACTTGAAGAGGGAATGTGAGCAGACTGGTGGCAGAAGATGGGGGTACAGTGTTGGGCTCTTAGGAATAGAATTGAAAGTGAAGTATTAAAGGAACCACCAGATTCTTTGATCTTAGGTGGAGACCTAGAACCTTTGCTGAGAGTGCTAGCAATAGAGTTTTAAAAATGAAGCTGAAAAACATTTATTTGACCTTGAAAGAATTCTAAAATACCTCTAGAGTAACTTTTTTAAAAGAGTAGAATATGAATATTTAACTATTTATTATCTTAGTGGTGTGGTTTGGTTTGGCTTGGTTTTTAGAGTTAGGATCACATTATGTAGTTCAGGCTGGGCTGGAACTCACTATGTAGCCTAATCTGGTCTTGAATTAACAGCGATCCACCTGCCTCAACCTGCCAGGATTATAGGTATGTACTACCATGCCCACCTATCTTAATTTTTAAGGCAGTTTTCTATGATGTATGATTTTTTTTCATTAGATTTAATTATTGTGAATATGTTATGTAAATGCCACTGTTACACATTAAAAATGTCGAATTATTTTTACTCAGTGAATTTTGAACAGTTAGCTATTGGGCAGGCTTGCCAGATTCTGTAACATATATTGTTTGTTAGAAAATTGTAGACAGTGATAACATTAACTTTGGGGTTAAGAAAGGAAGTGGTATGTGAAGAGATAGGATCTTCAACCTTCTTACCCATTTCTGGCATTACTATAGAAAGTCTTCTTGGTTTGCTGGTTATTTAGTAAACATCTCCCTCTAAACTTTTTTCTTCTTAAACCACGCTGAAATAGCAACAGCATTTATTTTGCCTTTATTCTGATAGTTATTTGACTTTGGGTCTCAAGCTGATATAATTATGTCGCAAAATATGATAGAGATTATGTTCTATCACTGAAGTGCTTAGTCACAGGCAAGTGTTTTCCTGAGTAAAATGCCTTGTTCTTACAATGAGGCTCAGGCCTCACTTGTGTATATTTGGTGATATTTTTACCAACATAACGATGGTTTAGGTTTAAATTTCATTCAGTTAAAGAATTTAAACCTAAGAATTTTACTTCTGTTCTAAATAACATAATGACTTTGTAATTTCTGATTTAATGTCAGGCTATTTAAAATATTTTCTTAATAAACTAACCAGTCAAGACATTCATATTTTTCTTGCTTCTAAGATTCAGGCTTTTTTCTAACCTTCAATTTTTTTTTTTAATCAGAGATGCTGCTTTATATTGTGTAATGTCCTGATAGAAAGGGAAAATAATTTTACCGAAATTTCCACGAGACCCAGAGGAAGAAATGAAGAAATGTAATACATATACTACCATCAAAAAACCGAGACAAAACTGCTCTTTTCTATTTCTCTTCTCTTCCTTCTCTTTCCTCCCTTCTCTCCTTCTGTTTCCTTCCCTGTCTCCTCCCTCTAAAGCGCGCGCGCACACACACGTGCGCACACACATATGCATGCATGCATCCTGGACAGTTAACTGACAACACATGGTAGTCAAGCCTAAATGCCAACTGGCTTTTCTACATGATTCATTAATCTGATTTTTATTCCAGATGTAAATAATTTAAAGCCAGATTAGATGAAATGATACCATTCTAACGTGATTCAAGAAGGAAAGTTAGTGGATGAAGATAATAAGCATTGGGATGTAGCCCTTTCTCTCATAAGATTCTGCTCTTGAATTTCACGTTTTGCACCAGACAGTGGAAGTGTTAACTTAGCTCTGACAATGAAGATGAGGCTTTGGAGTTTCAGAAAAACATTGCCTAAGTGACTCCCTAGGTGTACTGTTTTAAATTGATTTTTAGAAAAAAATCTATAAAAGGTAGTGGGATATGTATATAGGTGTGTGTGTGTGTGTGTGTGTGTGTGTGTGTGTGTGTGTGTTTCATGTAAGATGAATTGTTGGGCAAGACTTTAACTATCAGTTTTTGAAGAGAAGAATAACTAGAGTCTGTTTTTGTTTTACCAACTTGTAGAAATATCTTTTAAGATTCTTATAAAGCTATTAAAGCTGCAAGGAGAAGTGATGGTCAGAGAGTGAAATTTGGGTCCATAGAAGCAAACTGGATCTCTGGACTGAGAATGATTGATCTGAAGCAGGCTGACTTCTGTGAGCAGGCTTTAAGGCCTAAAACTAAAGGTGTTTACTTATTTACCTGTAATCTCAGTTTCTATGTATTACTCATCTCCTGATCACTCTGTTCACCTACCCAGCTTTCGATTTTGTCCTCCTAAACTTGATACTCTTGCTCTTCCTTTTTCTGGGAGAGGCAGCTGTATCCTTCAGTTGCCTAGGCTTGAAGTCTTACTGCCATCCTGTTGTTCCACTCTAAATCTTATATCATCCCTTCAGTAATTCCTTTAAATTCCTCACCTCCATTGCTACTACTCTAATTTTAGACACCATTATCATCTTTGCAAATACCTTAGAGTCTTCTCTTTGGCTCTCAACTTCCACTCCTACTTTTGATGTCTGTTTTCTACACAATAGTCAATGTGGTCCTTTTAACACCTAAATATTTAAAATTTAAATCAGATTGTTATTAAATACTTTTGCTCAAAATCAACTATTAACTTCTCATTCAATTTAAAATTCAAAATTCTTATAAAGGTCCTTTATTATTTGTGACTCTTTCCCTCAGTTAATTCAACCATATTGGCCTTCTCAGTGTTCCACAACAAGCACCTGTGATCTCAGGACCTTTGTACTTGCTGTTTCCCTAAGCAAGCTCTTGCACCACGTATCCATGTAACTTACTCTACCTTGCTTCATTCAGGTCTTTGCTTAAGTGTGATTTTATTGGTGAAGACTTCCCTGATTACTCAATATAAGATAGCATCTTTTCTTCACTTTTTACTCCTTTGCATTGTTTATGTTAATTATATGTATTACATTCTGACATATTTTAGAATAGAGCTTTTGCCCTACCCCTGGCATGTAGTATCTCTAGCATCTAGACTAAAGTCTGACAATGAGTAGGCTTTTGACAAGCACAGAAAGACAATCGTCACATGATCTCATGGAATTTTTAAAAGTGAATCCCTTAGAATCTGGGTATGATGGTGGTTCCAGAGTTTGGGTGCTCCAATGGAGGAGGATTGTTGAAGGGGTACAAAGTTATAATCAGAGTAAGAAGTTTAGGTGTGCTGTTGCACAATAAGGTAACTGTAGATAGCAAGAACATGCATTTCAGACTATAAAAAGGATTGTGAAAATGTTTATCATAATGATGAATGTTTAAGGAGCTTGATATGTTCAACCTGACATAAGCATATATCAAAATGTCAGATAGTACTCCATTACTGTGCACAATTTTTGTGTCAGTTAAAATATTAAAAATAAAAAAATAGTGGGCTCTTCCTAGTCATTAAGTGACTTTTTGTGGATTTATGTTTAATACGTTCATTTGGATGAATTTTGAGTAGTAGGTTATTATTCTCTTTTTTATAGGTGTAAATTAGAGAAACGTTTTACTTTTTACAATGAGGCTGTCAAATTCTCAGTTGACTTTAAGATAAGGGTTACTTTCAAAACAGATGTTTCAAAATTGAGTTAGAGTTTAGAGGTCTTTTGAAACAGAAGCTGTTGATGGAATTGGTGAGAATTGTACTCATTGTCAGAATAACAGACAACAAAAAATATAAATTGTTTTTGCTCTAAAAATATCAAAAACTAATATTAGATTAGCGTTTTCTCTTGTAGAGCTTATATATCTTTCTGGCATTGAAATAGAGAAGAGAGAGTTGTTTCATCTGAGTGACCAAGCAGTACCAGCTCAAGTTATAGTACAAAGGGAGTTTCCAGCAGTCAGCTCCTGGGTGCTCATTCCTCCACCTTTGTCTTCTTTTTGTAAAACACCTACAGATACACCAGGAAGCTTTGGGGATTTTTTGGGTTTTGCTCAGAACAAAAATGTTCTGAAGAGTACCTATTGAGAGTGCCAGAGACATGTGGAACCTGAAAATTACTTTGTAAGTGAAAAAAGCATATAATTATTACAGTATTCTTATCAACTAGGATTTTCTTTCAGCTTTATGGGAGTAAAAACTTTATTTGCTATACTGAACTTTCACCTTACTTGTATGATTAATTGCAGTTAGACATTATGAATTTATAGCCGGGCATGATGGTAATGCGTGTAATTCCAACACCCATGGAAGCTGAGGCAAATTCAAACCCTGCCTGGATAATTTAGCAAGACCTTGTCTCAAAATAAAAAAAAATTTTTAAAAGGGCTGGGGTTTTAACTCAATGTAAAAGCCCAAGATTCAATCCCCAGTAGCACAAAAAATAAAAATAAAATAGATTATTAAAAGGAAGGTTTCAAATCAGTGAGAAGATAACAGATTATGAAAGAAATGAAGCTGAATATTTTTAGAGAAAGAAAAATTTGGTCTTTACATCATTACCAGGTTAAAGTAAATGTTAGAGTTTTAAAGAAAATAGAAGGAAAAACACAGATGAATATTTACCTGGTCTTAGTGTGAGGGTGAGATTTTGAGTGTTTTAGCAAACACAACTTCTATATGGAAAAATGATTATAGATTTGATGATCCCCGAATTTAAAATGTATATAAACGGTAACAACAATTGCAAACATTTATTGAGCAAAGTGCCTTGTTCTGAGTTCTTTATAGCTAAGTAAACGTGCCAAGGGTGAAAAGCCCTGCTGTAGAAACACATAGTGTGTAGCCCTAATCTATCCAACACTGTCACATATGTCTATGATATAACAAGCATACTAGTTTCCCAGTCTACAGCACTTATCTCTTCTCTGCTTACTACTGTGCTGCTTGGTGGCTAGCACCCATATTAGTGTTTGCTTGTTTGTTACAGTGACGTCCCATTGCAAGTTACTAAATCAGTATTGGTTAGAGTTAGGGCCAAACGGATAAAATAAGGAGACCCGGAATATACTGGCTCACACAAGATAATTTTTTTTTGTGCAGTAATTCAGGGTAGATGATAAGGTTGTGCCTCATTTTTCATGGAGCCATGTAGCAGAGTGGCCCCCACCACTTTTCTCTCATTACTGACCTGATCAAACTTGGGTCATTTGCTTATTTGAGTCCCAGCCAGTGGAGAGGGAAGTGAATTCAGAGAAGATATACCTATCTTCCTAAGTCCTAGTCTGGAATGTGGCGTATATTCCTCTGTTTGTATTCACAAACTTAGTCCCATGGCTCTACTAACAGCAGGGGAGGCGAGGAAGTGCGATTCCACCATGTACCTAGGGAAGAGGAAGAACAGATGTTGACGGACAACAACAAATATTTTCCACCAAACCACCATCTGTGCTGCTCTAAATATCTTACTAAGCTACATGAAAACATAGAAGTTAAAGTGTGCCTATAGTCAATAAGAAAAGTAACATTTGAAAGCAAAGAAAAGCTATGAATTCAGTTCAAAAAAGAGAAGAAGCCTGGCATGGTGGCTCACACCTGTAATCCTAGCAGGAGAGAGACTGAAGCAGAAGGATCACTGTGAGTTCTAGGCCAGCCTGGGTTACATAGTGAATTTGAGGCCAACTTGACCCTGTCTCAAAAAAAAAAAGAAGTGAAGCGAAGTGAGGAGAGGAAAGGGGAGAACAGGGAGAACTACAAGTCTAATGACCATAAATCAGTGGTCAGTTGATTTTTGAGCAAAGTTCTAAAACCACGGGATGGGGAAAGAACACTTCCAAAAACGTTGCCCCCACAACTGGCTATCTACATACAAAAAGAATGAAGTTAGACCTCTATTTTACATCATATATAAAAATTAATTCAAAATGGATTAAAGGCCTTATCATAAACACTAAAACTATATAAAACTCTTAGAGAATAAAGTCTAAGTCTGTATGACCTCAGATAACACTTTCTTAATATATCAGCGAAAACATGATCAACAAAAGAAAAAATAGAAAAATTGCAGAATTAAAAACTTCTGTGCATTAAAAGAACTTATGAAGAAAGTGAAAAGACAACTGGAAAAATACCTAAGGGAAGTTTAAATAAATTCAGTAATAAAATCTATAGCTTCTAGTAGGCTTTAAGCCCTAAATTGAGGAATGAGACATACTGGGAAATGCTCAGGCTTTAGAATCATAAATCTGAATTTAAATTTTTACTGCCTATAAATAGCTGTGTAATATTGACCAAGTTACTCAGGAGTAGAGGCTTAAAAAAATTCCCTTCTGCATAATTTGGCCATTTAACTTTTTGGTTATATTATCCTAGAATTTTATTGGTTCCCTTACAGAGTTTAAGACTTTATTTCCTAATCACCCTTTGAAATGGTAGTACTACAGATACACTAATAAATCTATGTACCATGACCCTTTGAAGAGCCACATATTCTTTTGTGCCTCCCAACCCATTGTTGCCCCTTTAGGGGTTCTTTTACCCCTGTTGATAATGCATGCCCCAGAAACCTGATATGCTGTATATTTTATGTCAAATATGTTACTAGGCAACATTGCTTGGTAAAAATGACACCTGTTGAAGAAACTATTACTAATGGGAGAACTACAAATATTTATGAGACCTTATCATTGAGTTTACATGAGGGCAATGACTGTTACGTGTATGACCTTTGCAGGAACCTGTAGTCCATACTGATAGCAATGGCACTGTTACAAGAGATATTGGCCCCTGTGGGCCATAGGCTGTTAAGTCAGAATAACTCCAACTGATATAATGATGTAAATCTCATTTCTTACATCTGAATCTCACCTGGGGCAAGGGGAGGGGAGTTCAGATACAAGGAGAGTGTCTCTGGTCAGCTGTGTGATCTGTTGCATAGACTACTGGAGAGACTGTTCCATGAGGGACACCTTCTACTACCTTGCTTCCAGGTTATCATTTTTTGTCCTATATTTGAGTAAACTGCTACTAACAGTATTTCTTTTAATAGACATGGGCATGTGAATGCTTATTTGTTTCTGAGAAATTCCCCCACAGTATTAGGCTTAATATCTTGTGATTTAGTTTCCTGCTCTATGAAATGAAAATACTGTCTTTCTTACAGGGCTTTATGAAAACTAGAGATACTGTATATAGATAGGCTATAAGTGTTACCAGTTACTCTGTTCATACCATCATATTTTTAATCATATGCTGATGTAAAGTATGCTAGATATTTTTATAATACTTATTTTCACTGATTTGCATTAGAGGATATTGTCAGGTATTGATATTTTGAGCATTATAAATTTTGCTCCTGTAATTGTTTAGTTTTAACTCCTTGTCATATAATAGAATTTAAAGTTGGCAGTGTAATGATGAATAAAGATTAAATTCCAGATATTTATTAACAACTCAGTTTATCTTCAGATGCTAAATATGTAGTACTTTACAATATTTTTATGTGCTTTTGAAAAGATATCTCAGTTATAAGTGTGCTACCTGGAACTTCTTACAGTCAGTGACCTAAGAAAATACTGAAATATAATATTTAGGTATCTTACTCATTCAGCAAAAATTCGTTGAATAAACATTAAATGTGAGGCGCCATTCTGAATACCAAGATCAGTGAAGAAAATACCTTTTTCCTTTGGGAGTTTATATCTAGTGGCAAAAGACAATTAAAAACTATAATAAATGCTTGTGCTAATTGTGAATTCCAGTTCAGTTTCTAAGTGATAGAGTTTTTCTTTATAATCTTTTATTTTGTATTTATATCTGCTTTCTCTTACAGTGAAAATATCACTATATCTGTTCATTTTTTCTAGTCTGTAGTTCATTTGAAAAAAATATCTCAAATTACAATACCAACATTACTGTCGACAACAGAATCACTAAGTAAAGTTTAAGATTTCCTTGACTACTCAGGGGCTAAAGAATATAGTATATCCCCCTAAAGATATGCTGTTTTATTATGGTCAGCTTAGAAGTTTTGTATTCTTTTAAAATACAGAGTCTGCCCCTATCTCCAAAAAATGTATGCACACTTCAGGAAAGGAAAAACTTATATAAATATTTTAATAAATTTATTGAGACATCATGAGATGAATACAAGTTACCTTTGGCCTCTACAGTCACAAGAGGTACTCAGAGTTATGACCATGAGCTTCCAGACATTTATTAGTTTGGCAAACTGCTGCTTGGGCAGCCTCGATCATTGAGGCTGCTGCACATGCATTTTTAGTGTTTTCACTAAGGGCTGGCAGTATAGTGTGTTTTCTGTGATATATGACTTCCTGTAGGGACCTCCATACAAAGGTAACACCATGTGTTGAAAAAAAGAAAACATACTATTTTTATTTTCCTGAAGTATGTATACATTCTTTTTTTTTCTTTTTTTTTTTTTGTGGACTCTGTTTAGTAGCCGGGCATGGTAGTGCATACCTATAATCCCAGAATTTAGAAAGCTGAGGCAGGAGGGCTGCTTCAAGTTCTAGGCCAGCCTGGGCTTCATACTGAGTGCAAGGCCAGCCTGAACTACATAGTGAGACCATGTCTCAAAAACAATTAAAAATTTTAAAAAGTAAAATACACACACACACACACAAAAGTAAAATACATTTTTATTCCTTGAATATGGAAAAAACTTAAAATATGTGTATGTGCAAAAGTCAAATCTACTAACTCAAGGAATCCCCTTTCCATTTCTAACCCTTTCACTTCCTTACCCATTCTCTCATCTCATTTGTCAGTTTTTTCATTTCCTTCCTTTTTATTAAAACTATTAATAATTAACTGAGGTAATGTGAATTTTACTTCTACTACCTTCCTGTAATCAGAAGTAGAAACCTTAATGATTAGTGAAATCAGAGAAAACCAGGAAGCAGAGAGAATTTTTAAAGGCCCCTAAATTAAACATAAACAAGATTAGTTTCTGATAGCACAGCAAGTTTGCACACAAGATTTGGGCCTTTCTGATCATCTGTGTTCTTGTTCTCATCCCATAAATCTCTTACTGTTCTCTGCTGCCTTTGTCCTAATTCAGTCTCTCTTTAACGATTTCCATTCTCATACCTTTCTGTGTGGCCATCTTAAACTTCTGTTCAGTAGTAAATGATTTCCTACTTCCTTAGCCTTAAAAATACAAGAAGACTACAAAGAATAGTATAATGAATGTTCTTGTATCTATCACTTAGAATTGGCCAATAACAACGTCTAGAACTAGATGAATTTTAATAAAATTAAACAGTTTAAATCCCATTGTACCCCTCACCTATTCTCTTCCTTCTTAGTACCTCTTGCCCCAGAGACAGCCACTATTGTGAAGATGCAGTTATTCCTTTCTGATCATATTTTCAGTCCCTCCTCTCCCTCCTTTTTTTGTTCTGGAGATTGAACTCAGGGTCTCAGATATGGGAGGCAAGCACTCTCCCGCTGAGGTATATCCTAGCCCTTTTTGGGTTTTGTGTTCGGTTTTGTTGGGTTCTTCTTTATCCCTGTGCCACTATTACACCATTCTTCAAAATTGTGTTAGTTCATAACAGTCCTTCACTCTTGTCTCTAGAATCAACTTGTTTATGCTATGTGTATTTTGATTGAGATTACTGTTTATGTTGAGTCTTCTCATGTATGAGCTTTTTTTTTTTTTTTCTTTTTTCTCTCTTTTTGAGACAGGGTCTCACTATTCAGTTCAGACTGGCCTTGAACTCACTTTGTAGTCCAGGCTGGCCTCAAACTCACATTGATCCTCCTACCTCAGCTTCCCAAATGCTGGGATTACAGGCATGTACCGGCCTTGGGCATTATTATTTTTATCTCAACATATGTTTTATTAAATCCTTCAGTTAATATTTAAAATTTTTCCCACCAGGATGCAGAATATCTTTTTTCTATATTGTTTATGTTGTTATATTATTTTTTCCTTAAATTTTAACTTTTTTGGTATTGAATACAAACACTGATAATTATGATAGTATATTAGTCTTTTTTTAAAAGCAGCTTTCTTAATTTTTATACCATAAAATTTATGAATTATGAGTACACAATTCAAGGTTGTCAAAAAAGCCTGCAGTCCCAAAACCATCATTACAATTCAGTTTTTTAAAATTTCTATCACCCTTAAAGGTTTCCTCATACCTGTATGAAGCCATTCCCTGCCCTCATCTTCAACCCTAGGCAGCCATCAGTCTGTTTTCTACCTCTATAGGTTTGCTTTTTCTAGACATTTTATATAAATGGAATCATAATTTGTGGTCTTTTGTGTCTGGCTTCTTTCAGTTATTATTTTTGAACTTCATCTATACTATAAAATATAGCAGCAGTTTATCTCTTTTTATTGGTGAATAGTATTCCACTGTGTGGAGATAATCACATTTTTGTTTATCAGTTGATAAACATTTGGGTTTTTTTCTGGATTTTGGCCATTATAATAATTTTGCCTCAAATATTGATGTACAAGTCTTTGTGTGCACAAATGTCTTCATTTCCTATGAATAGATGGAATAGAATTGCTGACATATCTTTTTGAGAAACTGACAAACTGTTTTTCATATTACTGCTGGTTAGCACTTGCTGTTATGTTTTTTATATTATAGTCATGCTGTAGTGGTTCATTACAATGTTTGTTTGTTATTTGGACAGAACTAACCTAGGAAGCTCTGAGCTACATTTCCAATCCTTTTTACTTTATTTTGAGACACAGTCTTGCTGAATTGCCCAGGGTCGTCTTGATCTCGTGTTCCTTTTGTCTCAGGCCTGCTGAGTAGCTGGAATTACAGTTGTGTATCACCATACCTAGCTTCCCAAACAGTTTCAATTTGCATGCTCCTAATGATGTTGAGCTTCTCTTCGGATGCTTATTGGTCAATTATCATTTGGGTGAAATGCCTGTTTGAATCCTCTGTTTTAAAAATTAGGTTATATTTCTTCTTATTCAAGTATTATTAGTTTATATATTCTAGACACAAGTTCCTTTTCAGATATATAATTTGAGAATGTGCCTTCCAGGTCTGTGGATTCTTATTTTTAAGTGGTATCTTGTGAGGTGCAATTGTTTTAAATTTTTGTATAGTCTAATTTAACTCCTTTTTTAATTTATGGGATCTTGCTTTTGGTGTCATATCTAAGAAAACTTTACCTTTCCCAAGGTCATGAAGACTTTCTCCTGTACTGTTTCTAAAAATTTTATAGTTGTAGTTCTTACATTCAAGTCTGTTGTTGATTTTGAGTTAATTTTTTGAATATGGAATGAAATAAGAGTCTAAGTTAAGTTTTTTTGACATACGAGTATCCACCTTGCCGATGCTGCTTGCAGAAAAGTTTATACTTGCCCCGTTGAGTTTCTTTGGGTTCTTTGAGGTCAGTTGATGTTAACATGGTGTTTATTTCTGCACTCCAGCTTTTGTTCCATTGATCTTTATGCCCATCCTCATGTCATTAGGCTCTTCAGGGCTATAGCTTTACAATGAGCTTTGAAATCAGATTTTGTACTTCTTCTGACTCATTCTTTGTTAAAAACTATTTTAACTATTTTTTAAAAACTAGACATTCATGACATTGTGTTATAGAATATCTGGGTTCTTTTTTGTCTCCTCTTGAAAGTTATTTTTGTTTCTGATTTTGTTTGATTGGATAACCTGTGCTTCATACTTACTCAGACTAATTTGGTAGGAGCTATATATTCTGCAGAATACAGCCACTCCTATCTCTGCTCTGTTTCTTTGTTGTATTTCTTTCTTTATTTACTGTATTCCTGTGATTCACCCTTGTGTCTGCTTGTCATGGCAGTCGACCAGTGATTGGTCACAAGTTATACTCAAACACTTCAAGCCAGTAAAGCCTTCACACTCTTGCTGATGAGATGATGTGCTTGTTAGCTGAGGAATGCATTCCAAGTTGAGGTAGTTTCCGTTGCTTTTTCTGTTGCACCTTCTTATTTCTCCTGTGCAGGTACACATAGCTTCCCTGTCAGCTAGGGCTGTGTAGGAGAACATACAGTTAGTTACTTCATTTCCAAGATCTTTATGTTAAATCTGGCTCAGCTGCTGGTCAGTTGTCCTCCCCAACTGGGACATAGTCCTAGTCCAGTAGAGCAGCAGACTTTTCTGGTGCACCTTCCACCAAGATTAATGGACATATATTTCACCCTCTGCTTTAAGTCATGTTACTTCCTCTGGCTGTAAAATGATTGGTTTTTACTGGCAGCTTTATTCTGGTAGGAGTTTCCAAACCCAACAGAGATGGAGGACTACCCCAGGAGGAGTACCATAGATTTCCACTGTTTTTACTCAAGTTTTCAAGTTTTGTTTATTTGTAGGGCCAGAAACAGCTGATTTTGACACTCATCCAGTTTTGTAAGCTTTTTTTTTTTTTGGCACAGATGTCAACAGCCTGTTCATTCTACTGTGTCAGAAGCCTCACTTCAGTAGAGTCCTTTTAAAATGCAGCCCTCATTAAGTTTGAATAGTTTGTAGATTCTCTTCCATTTTTCTGTTTATAGTCATGAACTGATAACAATTTATTACAGTTTTTGTTTTGTTTTTTTTTTTAGTATGGGGATCAAACTCACGACCACGTGCTTACCAGGCAAGCGCTTGAACCACTGGGCTAACTCCTGGGCTTATTACTACTCTTTACAACTCATTTCTTTTTTTGAAAAGAATAGAACAAAATGAAATAAAACAATTGAGTCAATAAAACAATAGTGAATTGAAACAAAATAATGATCATGGTACATGACTTCAAAACAAGATAAAAGGAAGTCAATTATAGCTACCGTAATGCCTCTTGTTATCTTGACAATAACTACCCATACCATGAGGCATAAATAAAATCAAACAAAAAAGAACAGAATAAAACCAGTAAAAGAACCATACAATGGAAGCAATACAGGACTTCAAAACAACATAATAGTAAAACAACATTGGCTACCATAATGCCTCTTATTGTCTTCAAAGTAGTTGCCTGTGCCTTCAGATATAACACAATCAAACAAAACAAAATAGATTAAAATCAATCAAAACAAAACAATGAAAGCAAAACAGGGCTTCAAAACAAGACAAAAGGAAATCAATTATATACAGCTGTTTTCTCACTCAGGTTTTCTTTTGGGGGGGGCACCGGGGATTGAACTCATGACCTCGTGCTTGCCAGGCAGGCACTTAGGCCACTGAGCTAAATCCCCAGCCTCAGGTTTTCCAATATAAGGATTCCAGATTTAATGGACAACTGGAAAGTTTTAAAAAATATATGATATTTGCATTTGGGGAGTACCCCTTATTATGATTAGGAAGTTACCTCTTTAACATAGTTTCTAAATAATCATGAATTATGGTTACATTTTACTGTTGTTGGATTTGGGAGTTAGTGCTCTTTTGTTTCTGTGTTTTTAGGATGAGCATATGCTTTTTATTTTTCATGTAGTAAAATGCATAAGTGCATTTTGTAATGTTAAGCTTCTTTTCATTCTTGGGATGAATCCTATTTAATCATGATACACTTTTAAAATAAACATTGCCAGATTTGTTTGCATCTTAATTAGAATTTTTGTGTCTAGCTTCATAAGTAAAACTGATCTTTATTTCCCCTTTCTAGTTTGAGTTTTTCAAAAGATAAGCTAATCACCAAAATGAATTTGAAGTCTGTCTGTTTCTTTCTGTGTTCTGGAATAATTTTTTATGTGATAGGGGTGATCTGTTTAACTTTTGGTTACGCATCCTTGTAAAGCTATCTGAGCGCAGTGTCTGGGGAGCCTGACTGCATTATACATACACATTACTTGAAATATCATCATTACAGATTGACTTTCTTCTTAGCTAGACCGTTGAAGTTTACTGTGATCTCTCTTCCTACTGAGTGCACAGCCAATTAAAATCAGCTTCCACTCCCACTATGTCAATAAAACTTTTCTCATCGGTGTCAATAGTTACCTTCTTTGTTGCCTTTTATCTTTATTATTCTTTGCCTCTCAGCAGTATTTGATATCTAACCACTCCCTTTTTCTCAAAATTTCTCTTTTTATAGGTTTAATAAAATTACACTTCACTAGTTTCTTCCATTTCTGGCTACTCTTACTTTTCATAGCATTATATAGCAATAAAAATAAGTCAGTGTCTTTTGTTTTCTCTAAATTTAAAAATGATATATTGTCTGATTTCCAGAGTATCAAAAGAAAATTTGTAAAGTACAAAAAAAAAGATAAAATTAAAATAATGCTAGCATGCAGCAATAAGCCATTCTTTCTGTCACTTTTACTTTTCCTTTTCAAATCTTTTCTGTACATATATTTCATATACATATTTCAAAGTCAGTACCATCTTATTCCCATAGTACTTTTTCTTTTTTTTCAGAAAATACATTGCGAGTTATTCCTGCCTTTAAATGTAAATGTTACTTGAAAATATATTAATGATTGGATAGTATTTGATCATAGTAATATGGGATAAATTTTCTTATCCCCTTTTCTGCCTTTGTAAACCTGTAGTGAATATTCTTTTATACAAATCTTTGTACACCTCTTTGATAACTTCCTTAAAGTACCTTTAAATAATGTATTCCTTGGTCTAAAAGCAAGATTGTTAATACTTTACATGTAGACTGAACAATTGCAGTTCAGAAGGAGTCTATGTTTGGCTCGCTCCACCCCCCGGCCGGTCCCACCACTTCTGCTCCTGCGCACTGCAGAGGCCCCTTCTTACCTCCAGGCACACTGACTCTAAAGCAGTTCCTGAGAAGGCAACAAGTTGTCCTCTGAAGAAGGATTTTGCAAGTGATTCGGCAAGTTCCAAACGCATCTCATCGCAAATACCCGGAAGAACTGGGCCAGGGAAGAATTCAAAAGAAAAATGCCACAGAAGGGGATACAAGCTGGATGATGATTGCTCAAGGCAATATCCAGCTAAAAGAGTTAGAAAAAAAAACTTGCATTCGCAAAATCTTAACTCTAGTGTTTTTCTGAAGGATTTCCAGATATTCGTGTGTTTTGTTGAGTTTAGGCTTAATGGACAGCTCAAAACCAAGTCAAATTGTTGGTATGTACAGTACTCAGGTACAGTTTCAGAAGATGGAGCATAGTATGTCATGGAGAGCAAAGAAAAGCACAATGAAACAACTGCCTTGGAACTTATATACCTGAGTGCTGAAAATGTTTCTGGATGTGTTGCCAGTTTTCATAAGAAGCAAAAACTATTAAACAGCCAGTTGTATGTGAAAAGATGCTCAACACAAATCAGGAAAATGCATATCAAAACTATAATGAGACAGCACTTCATTTTCACTACAGTGGCTGTAATTAAAAAGGAAAATAAACATTGGTGAAGATGTGGAGAAATTGCTTGGTAGCACACACCTGTAATTCCAGCACTCTGGAACCTTCTTGAAAAATCTTCTGTATTACCCTTAAGGGTCATCGAGGTACATTGCTCAGCTGTGCCATGATTTGATAGCCAAGTGACTAAAATGACTATCACTGGCAAATCTGGATCTTTGCTGGAAAGAAAAGAAAAAGAACTTAATGAACACATTGAAAAACCAAATAGAACAGGGAAAACTTTAGGCGACTTCTGGGTGAAACTTTCTTGATTACCTTTGTTTTGATGTGGATAGAAGTATATCCTGAAGGAAAATCCTTAGTGTGTCAGTTTCTTCTCCAGGGATAGGAAAAGCAAAGAATTTTGAAGAATACATCAGAGACAAATACATCACAACCCAGAGTTGACTAAGGATGCTTTTGAAAGCAATTAAGTTTATAATATACACTTAATTTAATCAAAGATGTGGAAGTGAAAGCTTATGTAAATTGCTGGGGTTATCAGTCCTGGAAACTTAAGTCTTGTTCAAAACAGAGTTAAGAAGCTAATCCAAGATGGCGAGATGTAGAATCTGAGAAGATATAGATGAAATTCTGCAGAATGAGACATGGTGCCTAGTAAGCCAGCGGAGCACTGCACTGTAAGCCAGCAGCAGAGTTGCACCAACCAAGAGTACGGATAGCAATGACCTGGATTGCCAGAGCCCCACTTCCAGTAGCCTCAGAATTCACAACACAAAATACTACTGAATACCCTTCTGAGGTAGTAATCTACTAATGCAAAATGCTTATATGAGCCAGCTTTCAGGTTCCTAAATAAGCATTAATATGTTACAAAATCACCTGACAAAAAGGAGAAGTATTTGTGAAGTTTCTGAATAAAGAATACTTTGGAAATATTTTTTTTAAATTCTGTCTTTAATTTCTTATTATCCTGTTTTGAAATGCTGTATCACTGTTTTTACTTTTGTTTACTTTTCTCTCTTTAAAATAAAATTTAAAAATTCTATCAGTTTCTGCTTCTAAAAGCAGTGTATGAAAGTGCCTATTCTTACACCCTTACCAAAACTGTTGTTATAACTAAATAAATGCAGATGCATGAGCAACAACCTGGATGAACATGGACTATTCTTACTACTTTTAATTTTTAACTTTTTGCTCACTAAAAAGGTGAACATTTTCATTTTGTGTTAACTCTTCTAACTAGTTATGGTTGAAAGAAGGGATGAATCATTGAAAGAACTCAGTTGCTAAAGGTGGTAGTGATATATTAATAGAACTGGGGTCTGTATTTTGTATTAAGCAAACTGACATACAAAATAATTTACTAAGTATTTACATTCTCTTAGATTCTATTTTAGACATGGGGGCTACAGTGACTATTGCAGATGTTCTGATTCCAGGCAATTGATAACATATAATTTAACAAATACCTACTGAACAGCTTCAATGTGTCATTCTCCGAGGACGCAACAATGAACAAGATCCACATGGTCTCTGGTTCTTTGAAAAGGAAGAAAAATATTAAGATAACTTTATGAACTATTATTTGCCACGTGTTTGCTAACTTCAGTGCATATATTTTCTTAAATATTAAAATAATATTTGATAACTGGGTTTTTAAAATAAGCATGTTTCTGTAAATCTGTTCTTACCAACTGAAATACATGATTTTTAAATGGCAGTTTTATGTCAAACGTGTGGTACATTTTGTTATACATGTAAATGTACACACAAAGCCCCATTTAAATATTGTTGTAGACTTCAGTCTTTAAAATCTTAGTACTGATGACTTTAAAAGTCTAATAGTGATGGTAAAGCTGTTTCCTACTCAGGGCTAAAACTTACTTTTTCTGCCTCTATAAAATGAGAAGCAAGGATCATCTGTGTTAGATCGTAAGTGTCTTTTCAATTTGGATTTGCTTGTACTTTTTATGTAGAGACTGCAGCACTGTCACATCAAACAGTAGGGGATCTTGCCAGCAGGGCCATAAGCAGTCCACAGATGTTCTTAAAGAAGCTCTCTGGATATTTACTACTTGCTTACTGAAAGAGCCACCTGCCACCTTCAAAAGTTTCCAACATGTGAAGGAGTTCTTTGTAAAAGATCAGAATCTAACAAACTAATATGCAACTTTCCACATCTGAATAAACCTCTATGACTCTTTAAGAATTAATTTATAATTGTAGACACCTTAAACTTTGGAATAAGGAAATTGAAATTTAATTTTTGTTTTATAATTTTTAAGTCCATTCCTTAAAAAGATAGTTGGCATACAGTCTGTTGCAGCCACAGTGAGTTAATTGGAAAAGAAACATACTTAGTAGTAATTTTTTAGGGAGGAATCTCTGTCATTATGGCTGAGAAATGCATCCTGTTTCTTGACCTTCCTTCTTCCTTAAATACCCTTAGCTAATATTTTTTGTGATTCAAATACTACTTAGCACAGCAGAAGATTTTGCTGAAGTTGACTTCAGGATAGACCTGTGAGTATTTATAATGAAGAAAGCCTAGTTCTTTTTTTATACTCTGTACTTGAAAAGTTTAATGCATCAAATAACTAAATATCAAAAAAGTACAACTTGGCTGCTGTATTAAAATTTGAAAATATTCTACATTATGTATTTAGTAAATCAGAAGCCACATGTATTAAGTATTGTACAAAGATAAAATTTTCTGTGACTTTAAGCTTTCGTTATTTTTGAAGAAAATATTTATGGTCTTAAGTCTGCTTTAAATTGTCATTCAAAGGTCATTTTAAAACCTACTGAATTGTTTTATTAGGAAAACAAAAACGATCAAAATGGTAAATTAGCTTTGATAAGTACTAATATAAGTAATAAAGAACTGATCCATTTCATTAATAAAAAGCATGGCTATTGTAATTCTGAAAATCTTTCAAGACACAAGCCCTTCCATCTGTTGTGGTTTTGAGCCAATTAAGATGCTGGTTTCTAACTGGAGTGTAATCCCAGCACTTGGGAGGCTGAGGCTGGAGGATTGTTGCAAGTTCGAGACCAGCCTGGGCTACAAAGTGAGCTTAAGGCCAGCCTGAACTGCATAGTGAGACCCTGTCTCAGAAAAAAAAAAAAGATGCTGGTTTCTGTAGGAAGTACTTGCTTGTAGCACTGGGTTTGATACATCAAGCTTTCTGTGCTTCACGCTGTCTTCTCTGTCATCTGTCCTATCTAGATAATTCTTTAGCACCACTCTGGTTTTTGTTCTACACAAAAACTCATGATTTTTGTCTCTCAGCAGAGTAAGGAATTTTTTCTTCTTGGAAATCAAGAATGACTTGGTTTCTAAAAAGAAACAGTTGACTTCACAGATATCTTCACAGATGAATTCATGGGTATGCTTGTACCAGCTAAACTGAACTTTTTCTTCCTGTGTCTGTGCCATTGTTCTTACTCCTGCTCCCCTCACCCCACTCCAAACCCTAGGTGTAAGGTTCTGTAATTATCATCATTATAGACTCTTGTTCTGCTTTGACCTGCATGGAGTGCCCTGTGAGCACAAACTGACCGTTTTTTTTCCTTGAACTCTGATTGGTGTGAGGTGCTTAATACCAAGGATTGTCATCACAGGACTTTTCAGGTGCTTATAGCCTGTGGAGAGAGTAGAGAAAACTAAACAGTGAAGTATAGGACTTAGACAAAGACAAAACATTCCAGGCATTTGTACAAAACAATATATACTATACATGCTAAAATTTCTAACTGAACTATTAAATTACCTTTATTTTATACAATGTGTACTGTGAGTCATTTAGGTGAGGTAAAAAGACTAAATCTGATGTGTCTAAAGACCCGTGGCAAGCTTTCATAAAGAACATGTTTTGGGGAAACATAATATAAATAGAGATTTGTGATGGTGACACTCATTATTTCTGTAACAGAATCTTTTTTTTTTCTTTCTTTTTTTTTTCCTGCTTCAGTGGCAGGAAAGCTGAAAATTCCAAAATTCTTACTTCCCTGTTTCAGATACTGGTACAGGAGAAAGAGGAAACGAGGGAATGGGAGGGAAGGGGAAAAGGGAAGGAGAGAGAGACACACAGAGAGGCAGTATTTTGAAAGAAAGAGGAATTATTTGTCTGTTATATAGATAAATATTAGGTACAGCCAAACTGGATATTCCCATTTGGCAAGGAATGTAGGATTTGTGAAATCAGACCTTAACCAGTAGTTCAGAAGACAGGATCAGTTGAAGCTTTTTATATTCTCTTTGCTCCTGTTATTTCTGTCTTGGGTTGTCTCATTTAATGATTTTTCTAAATCTTGTGTCTGAAAGTTCATTTTACTTAATTGTGAAGTAGACATGCATGTTTACATTTTTGTAGAATATTTGCAGTTTGGGTTTTTGTTGTCTATTCTCTTAAAAGATGACTATATTTAAATATAAATGACCAGACATGGTGGCTCATGTCTATAAAGTCTGTAATACTAGCACTAGGGAAGCTAAGACAAGAGGATTGCTGTGAGTGAGATTGAGGCCAGCTTGAACTACATAGCAAGACCCCATTTCAAAAAAAAAAAAAAAGGTGCAAATAAATAAAAATGATGGTTAGTAATACAAAAAAAAAAAAGAAATTATTCATTTACTTGTTTTCCTGGCACTGAGGATTGAACCCAGGGCCTTTGCACTGAGCTACATCCTCAGTCTTTTTAAAATGTTTTCTTTTGAGACAGGGTCTCTTTAAGTAGCTAACTTGCCCAGCCTGGACTTGAACTTGTGATCATTCCTGCCTCAGACTCCCTGAATTCTGAGAATTATAGGCCTATACCACCAAACCTTGTTTACATTTCATTCTTTTAATAACTGTCTTTTACAAGAAGCTTACTCTTTTGACACTATCAAATCAAGAAATTAAATATCAAGAAGATTCAGAGTCTTCCCAGAGTGATGATGTTAGTAAGTGTTGGGACTGGGATTTGAACACAGATGTGTGTAGTTCAAGGCTTTCTCTTGGACCAAGCTGCATTGGAATTGTGATCTAAGTGTTATGTGGTTTTAACTCACAATTAAATTAGCTCACATTGGGGTTGTGATCTAAGTATTATGTGGTTTTTATCTCACTCAGGTCACCTCTCTTAGCATCTGATCTTTTTTGCCTGCTAGTTACTCATGTGGACATCACAGGCTTTACCAAAGCAGTAGTTTTTTCTTTATTGACTTTGTAGTTCAGAAATGGAAATTTTGTTATTCACTTCCTCTTTCACAGAACCTGAAGCAACTCTTTTAAATAAAGAAGCAAACATAAAAATAGGTGATGTGCTTCTAATTTTATTTTATATCAATTGAAAGATGTAGCTACTTTTTAAGATATTTACAGCAATGTAAATGCAGCCCACAACTTACTTCGATTTCCTTAGGTTTGTAAAAAGCCACTTTCTTCTTACAAGTACAGCTTGAGGTCTTCCGAGAAAGATAAACAAAAGCAGGCAGGCAGTAAAACATCAGCAAAGAAGGACTGTAGAGTTTCATGATTTAATTTTAAGACAACTCACATTTATCATCTTGATATTTATTTCCTTGACTTTTACCAAAGACTATTTTAAAAATATTCGTTGTTCTAAGAGTTTGTTGTTCTAGGCTATTAAGGAAACTCAGGAGGTTCCAGCATAAAGCTACGACTACAGAATCTGTGACCTTCCAGAATCTAAATAAGGAGGCCACTGTTCAAAGTACCCATTTTAGGGAAAATTGCATTAAATGCTTAGAAAAGTGACATTTTTCTTCTAATTTCTAGCATCATAATTTTCCACTTCCAGCAAGGTCCAGGGAATTTATATTTGCCTATAAATGTTTCATGGACCATCCTAGAATCCTAAGTTTCTGAATTTGCCTTTAGAATATCCCTTTTTTTTTTCCTATTTGGGCCACAAATCTAACCAATTTTGGATATCAAGTATATAGAAATAGTGGAGAGAGGACAGAGATAATATGTAAGGGGCATTTGTTCTGTGGCTAACTGGGAAGAATATGGTTGTGTAAAAGCATTTAAGTTCAATCTTTTTAAAAATATTGCTAGATCATTTAAATATATCGCTAGTTAAGCACCCCATGATAACTAAGTTTAGAATCCCTCCCCCCAAATTTGTATCAAATAGTCAAAAGGTTTACTATTTTTAAATTTGTATTTGGTTGAGTTACCTACCAAGAGTTTGCACTTTGGCGACCACGAAGGAATTTATCCTACCAAGTTAAATCATATTTTTAATAACACTTGAAAGAATGTTTCTTCTGCCATTTCTGAGCATATATGTGAATTCTAGCTTATCACTGATTAAGAAATGTACATACAAGTCTCTTTGAAGTTTGTGCATATTCATTTATCTGCAATTGAATGAACAAGTGTACTCTGGAAACATTTTCATGCTTTTCTCAGTGAAATTCTAAATGCTGGATAAGACTCAGATGCATGTTCACATGTCCTTGTCAAATTCATATATATATATATATATATATATTTTTTTTTTTTTTTTTTTTAAACCGGGGATTAAACTCACAACCTTGTGCCTACCAAGCAAGCGCTTGACCCGCTGATCTAAATCCCTGGCCCTCAAATTCATATTTTAGTATGCATAGTTAATCTTTAAATAGTTTTGACCATTCAACTTTGGGATAAAAATACTCAACATTAAGGTTTTAGATCTGCTTAGTTGAAGAGAACCAGGAATATAGAAAGGTAAATTATTAAATTATTATTTGTAATTAATTATCCAGATGAATCAAGGGTTTTTTCCTTATAAATCAACCAAAAGATGTAATTTAGACATAAATAAGCTAAATTTATCATTTATTACCCCTTAATAAGGAGTCTTTTGATTTCAAGTAGCAATGACTCAACTCAAAATACTGTAAAAAACAAGGGAATTTATTGACACATGTAACCAAATCACAGAAAGGATGAATTGGAGCTTGCTGAAGAACAACCCAGCCCCAGGATACTGCCTGTCCCTGTCTCTGCTCCCCTTCCTCACCTTCATTCTGCCAGATTTTTCATCACTGCTCTTCCCTGTGATTTCGTTTAAGTATTTTCCCATTGCAAATGGGCTTTATCTGTTTGGTGAGAAAAATAGCCATTCGGTGGGCAGGTTAGGCCATTTTGGACTCATGTTTTCACTTGTATGCTAGAGATGGCCTAATTTAGATCAAGTGCCCACCTTTGCCATAATCAGAGAGTAGGGATAAGAGGTTCTGCCTTGCATACCAGGCTGGCCTGAGGAGCTCAGTTCTGTGAACAGGGGACCACGATCTGCTTTTAGAAAGAAGAAAAGGCATGCAAAGTTAATGTGTGTTTCGTGTTTTGGGACTCCACATAAGATGCCATTAGGAGGTTTGAAAACTACTTCATTAAACAAAGTTTTTTGAATAAGTTACTTCTCTATCTTGTATAAAAATGTTAGTGTTACATAAGTAGACTTACATACATAACTAGGCTTAGTGTTAACATTATTAGACTTACTTTTTAGCCATAGGGTTCAGAATGAGTTCATCCTTTTTTTTTAACATAGGAATTTTGATTCAGTGTGTTACTTGTTGAAAAAACATACATTGCACGCCAGAGTCATACCCTGTATTGATCTCTCATTCGTGGGACTTAGGAAACCAAATGAAAGGCAGCCAAGTATCACAAGCATGAAGTTATATGCTATGAAACAAAAAGATGAGAGATAGCCAGAGTAGATAATGATCAAGTGAAGTTCGTAGGATGAATAAGAGTAAGCTAGATTAAAAGAGAGAAGACAGGGATAGTCAAAGCAGAGGAAAAACCTGTCTGAAAGCTCAGAGGCAAAGGAAGAGTCTTAGTGGAGCGAAATATGTGTGTTGTAGGAAAAGAGTAATCAGGAAAGAAAATAGGGAGTAGTAGGCAAAGAAACTGAAATGGAAAACCAAGTCCCAATTATACAGTCCATGATGATATATTTTTAAAAGTTGGTACATAATGGATAACCCATAAAGAATTGAGCATTTAAATAAAACACGGAATTTAGAGACATTCTTCTAGCTGACGTGTACGTATTAGTTGGAAAGAGAGACAGCCGAGTACAGGCCATAGGAGATTGCTGTTACAACCCAGATAAAAAATAACAGAATGACTTTCAGGGCTGGGATGTAGTTCAGTAGTACTATGTGTATTTTATGTGCATTAGGTCCTGGGGTTGATCCCCTGCACTTCCAAAAAAACAAAAAGCAAAAACAAAACAAAAAAACAGAAAGGATAAAAGGAATCAAGATGTGCTTAAGCATATGTGCCAATTCCCCATGATGAATTTATCTGTTGTGTATCACAAAGATATACTAATAAAAAAGGGGGAAGGACTTTGGTTGGCTGGCTGGCTGGCTGGCTGGCTTGCTTCCTTCCTTCCTATCAGCCACACCCATACAGCTAGCACAGTGCTTAGGTGCAGTCATTAATAATGAGATCATAGAAACTGCGGGTATTTGATTCACCTTTAATTGCATGCCTTCTTTTCTTGAGCTCATGATTCCTCTATTATTTGCTGAATATAAATAAGATACTCCAGTGGTTTCCTAGAACACAAGGTTATAGCCACCAACCAAGAGCATTTCTAAACCAGACATTTAATATAAGAAGTTAAACAAGTTCACGAAAAGTATGTCTTAAAGTAAGAATTTTTATTCCAACTCAACTGGTGATGTTACATAACTACATGAAAATACTAGAGGACTGGGGATATAGCTCAGTGGCACGAGTGCCTGCCTGGCAAGTGCAAGGTTGTGAGTTCAGTCCCTGGTACCTGCCTCCAAAAAAAAAGGAAAAGAAAATATTAGATACTTACAGTGTCTGTGTGTGAAGTGCTCTGTGGTGCCATCTAGTGATTTAAGCTCTACAGAGCTTTATTACTTGATACTTTGAGAACAGAATTTTCTTTAAAAATTTTTAGACTACAAATTTAATGTAATGGCTAGGGATGTAACTCAGCGGCACAGCACCTGCCTGGCAAGCACAAGGTCATGAGTTTGATCCCCTATACAAAAAAAAAAATATATATATATATATATATACACAAAAATTTAATGTAATAGCCAAACATAAGATATAAAAGAAATTTACTATAAAACCTCTACAGATGATTCTTATATAAAACACTAAAACACCAGCAACAAACAAAAAATAACTAAAACTGCTTCACAATTTAGAACTTATATCTATAGATACTATGCAAACAATATAGATACTATCTAGAAATCGAAAAGATAGTTACAAAATGGTAGAAAATATTTGCAAATTGTATGTCTTATAAGACTCTACTATCCAGAATAGAGCTGGAGATATAGGTCAGTGGCAAAGCACCTGCCTGGCAAGTGCGGATCCTGAATTTGATTCCTGGTACAAAAATTTTTTAAAATACTATCCTGAATATATGAGAGATTCTTACAATTTAACAGCAAAAAGACAACCCAATTAAAGCATGACCCATAGGCTTGAATTGAAATTTCTCCAAAGAAAATATATAAATGCCAATGAGCACATGACAAGATGCCTGGCATCATTAGTCATTAGAGAAATGCAAATCAAAGCCACCTTGAGATACCATATCCCACTTGTTAGAATGGCTTTCATAATTTAGAAAACAAAACATCAAAAACAGAATGACAGATGTTGGCAAGGATGTGGAGAAATTGGAATCCTTATGCATTGCTGGTATGGAGGTACAGACACTGTGGGAGAGTCTAACAGTTCTTCCAGTAGTTAAACACGGACTTACTGTAAGAACTGGGCATGGTGCTGCATGCCTGTAGTCCCAGGACACTGCAACTAAAGCAGAAATATTGCGAATTGAAGCCCAGCCAGGGCAGCTTAGCAATTTAGCAAGAGCCTGTCTCAAAGTAAAAAATTAAAAAACATCAGAGGATGTAGCTCAGTGTGAAGGCCCTATCTATGTTCAGTCCCCAGGACAGCTCTCCCCAATATGTATGTATGGTCTAAAAATTTCATTCCCAAGAGAAAACAGATGTCAAAGTTAAAGTAGAAGCAAATCTCTAAAACAAAGCAGGTTGTATTTTGGAGTAATATAAAAAAAATTAGAATTAAAATCCAGGACATATGTACAGGCCAGGATGTCCTCCAGTAGGTCTGGAAAACAAAGGAAAGGTCGGTAAGATAGAGAAATCTCTGCGAGTCATTATGAAAGTAAGTTTATTGGTTCTTTCAGTGCTGGTAGGAGCTGGCAAGCTCTGACTGGTGAGCAGCAACAGTCACCAAGTAAAGCTAGTCTTAAGGTTATAGGTGACTGTTCTGTTAGTTGCTAAGAAGAAAAACTATGGCATTAAAAGATAAATTCTGTTCCGCTACAGTGGCCTAGCAGGGAAGTTCCTGGAATAAATCATTTGAAACTGTTTTTCTCCCCTTGACCTCTTGGCTCTGTTTTAGATGTGTATGTCAAGAATGTCTTTATTTGTATGCTCAATTTCCACACAGGAATTCAAGCAAAACCTTGTACATGAATATGCATAACAGTGTTATTCATAATATCTAGAAAATGGCAAAGGAACAAGTTTCTATCATCTAATGAGTGGATATAAACATAGTATATCCATACAATGGACTATTACTCAGCTGTAAAAAGGAATGAAATACTATTACATTGGTGAACCTTGGAAACATTATGCTAAATTAACAGGAGCCAGGCACAAAAGGCCACATATTATATGATTCTATTTCTGTGAAATATCTAAAACAGACAAATCTATAGAGATTAAAACAGGTTAGTGCTGGGTTGGGGATTTAGCCCAGCGATTCAAGCACTTGCCTGGTAAGCACGAGATTGAAAGTTCAATCCCCAGTACCAAAAAAAAACACCAACAGATTAGTGGTTGCTAGGGTGTGGTAGGAGGAGTGGCAAGGGAGTACGTAGTGGGTATAGGGCATTTGGGGTAAGGGATATATAAGTGTTCTGGAATTAGATAGTTGTAATTGTTCACAACCTTGTGAATGTACTAAGAGCCAGTAAACGGTACACTTTAAAATTATTAAAATAGCAGCTAGGAGCAGTGGCACGTACTTGTAATCTGAGCTACCCAGGAGACAAGCAGGAGGAATCACAAGTTCAAGACCAACCTGAGCAACTTAGTGAAACACTGTCTTAAGATTTTTAAGACACTCTTAAAAAGGGATGCAGATGTAGCTCAGGTAGCGAATTTGCTTAAAATGTGTAAGACCATGGGTTCAATCCCCAGTACTGGAAAAAATTTATAATGATCTTTATATTGATTACATTTTACCTTAGTTTTTAAGAAAACCTCCATTGACTGACAGGACTCCAGGCTCTTGTTTGTTATTATTATAGATATATTTTCCATAGTTGTTGCCTAGTATGTATGTATTGTTTGTTTTTTAAGTATTGTTTGATACATACTTTTCATCTATGCAGTTTCCACAGTTTTTAATTTGGTGACTGCTTATATTTTGGTGTCTATACACATAGTTTAACCATTCTTCAAATATTTAGTGGTTCTCTAATTTTTTTTTCAATTTCAGAAAGCCCTGCTATAAACGCTTCAGCAAATAAGAATGTTTAAAATCCTCTATTGATACTGCATTGGTCTTTCTTCCCCAATACAGAACCTCTGAATCTTTTGTAAAACTTATTTTAATATTTTCATTTTTTCCTGACTTTTCTTTGGTAAATATATACAAAATTATATTCAACCAGTAGTGCATAAGGAAAAATGGAGGAGATTAGTGTTTATTCAATGTCTACCCTGTTCCAGGCTCTGTGCCTAGATTCTTTATATTATTTCATTTAGCGCCTGTATCTCCTCTGCCCTGAAATATCCACAGAAGCTATCAAGAAAGGAGCAACAATCAAAACCCAGAGGTTTTAATCTCCAAGTTATGTGCTGTTTTTCCTTCATATTTATCAATATTGTGTTTTACACTTTTTAAAAAATGCTATTTAATAGAAATACTGCATTTCTCAAGTGATTATATTTCGCCATGCATACTAATCTATATTTTTGTTGATTTATTAATGGATTTTAAATTAAACATTCTTATTTTTTATGTAGCTTGACATTGTGTGTCAAGGCCTTATTCATAATTATTTTACTTGTGTTTACTCCTGTCTTCCAGGCTCTTGATGGAAATGTGTATGATCACCTCAAGGATTATTTAATAGCCTTCAGTCAGACTGAGCTAGAAACATGCCAAGCTGTGCAGAACACATTCCAGTTTTTATTAGAAAACTCCAGCAAGGTAAGGTGCTGTTAGTGTAAAGGGTAGCATTAATCCCCAGTACTATAGTACTTTGTATGGTAGAATTTAAAATGTTTTGCATACAAATGAAATGAAGGTACCAGTGGTATTAAAATAGCACCTTAAAGGACACATTTCTAGGAACAGCATTCTTTTAACAGAGTTGGAGAATGTGCTTGTGGGTGAATTGGTGACATTGTTACACCACAACCAAAAGCAGAAAGGGAGGTGATGAACCAGACTAGCTTAGAACATCAGTCCCGTGTTATGTGCATTGCGTTTGAGAAGAATGGTGTGAACAGTTATATTTTCCATTCAAATGAATTTTGGGGGAACAACAAGGTCGTGTGTCAGTGTAAAGAAATAATAAAAGGGCACAATGGGGAAAGTAGCATTTAATAATTTTGATTAAAATGAATACAATATCTTATGTTTACAAATTAATACTTTCTGTATGGCATCATTCTTTGATAGTAATCTTTCACTTAAAAATGTTGATATGTCAGCTTTGATGATGTGTCACACAGTGTGCTGAGAAAATAAACATGTTTAGTTTTTTCTAGGGTCTGATTATAACTTTTGAAGTTAAAAAAAGATTATAGTTTTTGCAGAAGTTTCACTTTAGAAACTGTTCTTCAGAAGATAAATTGTACCTGCAATTATTAGTAGTTATTTTCTTTCTGATAAATGTATAGTAAGTATTTCCTGACCAAATACATGCATTTATAAAAATGTATGCATTTTCTAACTGATACTTTAAAAGATCTAGTTCAATTCCCTTTTGTGGCAGGGACACTGGGAACTACCTCTTACCTTTAGAAACTGGAAAGGGACCAGAACATCCTTCTTCAAAAGATTGTGACCGAAGGCAGGAGAGAAAAGAGATACAGAATCTATCAGACATATTCTTGTTTTCAGTGTACCAGAGTGCTGCTTCTGTTTTTAGAATATTAAAAATGCTAAGTTAATATGGAAATAAAAATATTGCTTTCTAGCCTGATGCTTTAAAGTTTTATCATATATTTATTGTCCTTTTTTTATCCCTCAGAATCGAATAAAAAAGACAAAAGAATTAATGTGTAGAAAGAAGTATGCATGGATAAATAGGTAGTAAGTTTTGAGTAAAAAAATGAAGTAATATTAATTGCAGAATTATAGTAATGGGTATGTAGTGTTTATAGTTCTTTTTGTATTAGTGTTTTTTATTTGAAATTTTTCATAGGACAGTCTTGAAAACAAGTTTATAAAAGTATCTTGGCTTTGTTCCTTTTATGGAATAGTTGATTATTGACCACTGATCAACTTTTTTGTTGTTGTTTATTGGTTCATTCAGGTTTTTTATTTCTTTTTCAGTACATTTTGGTAACTTACATTTTTCTAGGTTCTTGACTATTTTAGTTGTTGTCAAACTAGATAGCATATGATTTTTCATAAGCTTGTTTGCTTTTGTAGTTACTTCTCTTTTTATTCCTAATGTTGTTTGTACTTTTTCTCTTATTTTGATTACCCATACCAGCATATTTTGTTTATCTTTGCCAGAGCTGGCTTTCATTCTTCTCAATGTTTTTTGGCCCTTTAGTTTTTACCTTATCTACATTATTTTTTTCTACATTCTTAGAGTTTATGTCCTTGTTCTTTCTCAAGCTTATTTTTTCTGTTTGTCTTATATTTTCAAGTAAAACAATTTAAAGCTAAAAGGTTTCTTTCTGCTTTAACTACCATCCATGATACATAGGACTTTTGTTATTTCCACACATGGACTGTCCCATTAACACCGAATTACTATTTTTTTATTTTAAAAAGAATTTTAGAAAACAATAAAAATGACACAGAATTTCAAAACAAGTTAATAGAAAATTATCAGTGGTTATTATATTGCATTTTGTTGTCTTCAAAATAGTTGCTCAGGTTACCAGATACAGGCATGCAAAATCAATCAAACAATACAAGCACTAACTGTTCCTTTCAATGAAGTAATAGAATTAGTACAGTTATCTTAGCTGTCTTGTGTGTGTGTGTTTCCCTTCTTTGTTTTCTTCTTTCCCCTATCCCAGTTCTTTCCTTTTAAGCAATTTCTTTCCCTTTCACAATGTCTGTTGTACCTTTTGGATCGTATTTACTCTTTCAGTTTCTTACACTAGGGACAAAATATGATGTTTACACATGCTAGTCTGATTTATTTCACATATGAGTATGGTCTCTAATTGCATCATTTGTCTATAAAAGCCTTGAGTTTATCTTTCATTATAGCTGAGTAGTACTCCATTATATAAAAATGCATCTTTTTTATCCATTCCTTGGTTGATGGCCATTTGTAACCCCTGAATTATTTAGAAGTGAGTTTTGCAGTTTGTGTTTAGTGGGGATATACGGTAAGATTACATTTTTCATTTCTAATTTTATGAGAAAATGTATTTTAATTTTATTCTATTACATTTATTCTAATTTTATAAGAGAGAGGTTATCCCCTGGAAAGATTCTTTGAAGTTTCTTTTCCAAGAGAGTTATATCGGATATTCCACCCTTAGTTTATTTTAAAAAAAAAAGTACAGTCATAAAATATAACTAGTACTATAAGAGTGCTTATTTTCCTGGGGTTTTTTTTAAACGCATCTTAAACTTGAATCCAGTGAGAGTCATAGGGTGACATGGAGTCAGAAAGTTTGTGTGACTTGTCCAAAGTGACACATTGACACAGTATTTTCCATGCTCTTCTTCTGTAGTATGTTAGATTATCTCTTTAGCTTATATTATTTTAATTGAAAATGAATTAAGAATTTATAAACTACTTTAGACACCTAAAGGGATAAACTTTCATTTTCTGCATTCACTCATGTATCTTGCTCCCCAGAGATGCAGAATAAGTAAGATGCTCTTTGTCTAGATAGAAAGTGGTTGGAATAAAAATTTAATAAGAATGATGTATCTGGGACATATGCCTGTGCTCTTTTGTTCTAAGTGAGAAGAGCTCACACCTACAAATTTTATGTCATGTGCTTTTTTGTTACAAAGAGCTTGTTTTGCTGCTGCTGTTATACTGCTGAAAGCAACTGAATGATTTGATAACCCAATGGGAAGTTTGAAATTCTTTAGGTTTTTTTATTCTACACCATTATTCTTTTATCTTCTGGGGTAAAAATCCATTTTTCCCATATGTCTAAAATGTAACCTATTCTCAAAGGTGTTTTGGAGGTAATTCATACTGACACAGCACACTATACATGTAAAGGCACCCTGGACATCTTTCATACTCTAAATGGAAACAATTGGCTCTAAGAGCTTTTATTAAATTTTAATTATTTATGAATCTTGCTTTTCACCTTAATATTTTATGAAATGCTTTGTGTATGTAACTGAAGCAGATGTTGTCATAGATATTTTCTCTAGCATAGTACTTCCTAAGATAGTTCTACTGGCCTTATGGTTTGTTAATGTGTGCTTGTTTTCTGTCTGCATAAAGAAACTTCTACCAAATAATAACATAGTTATTTTTTAAATTCATAAAATAACAATGTTATTTTATATTTCTTTGGAAAGTAAATTGTCTAGTGTTACTATTCTTCACACTTTGAAGACTAACCAGAAAAAGTAAATTTAATAACATGAAGTCATAAAATCATGTTCATTTTAATAGACACAGAAGAAAACACTTGACAAAAGTCAGCATCCTTTGTGATTTAAACACATGCACAAAATAAATAGAAGGGAACTTACAGAACTTACTTTTATGCATGAAGGATGTTAATACAGATAGGAAAAAAATAGTTCAAAATATAGGAGAAAATCTTTGCCCATCTGATATTTGCATTTATCTCATAAGGATTTAATATCCAGAACATAATGAACTCTTACAGCACCACAACAAAAAGGCTAACAACCCAGTTTTAAAATAGGCAAAAGATCCATATTTCTCTGAGGAGATATACAAATGGTCAATAAGTACATGAAAAAATATTCAACAGACACTGGTCTTTGATTAAGGAAATACGACCCAAAACCAGAATGAGACAGTACTTTTCACCCACTAAGACAGCTTTAGTAATTAAAGAAAAGAGCAGAAAATAACAAATGTTGAGAATTTGGAGAACTTGGAAGCCTCATACATTGTTGGTGGGAGTGAAATAGAGCAGCCACTGTGGAAAGTAGTTCATCAATCCCTCAAAAATTTAAACAAAAAACTACCATATGACTCAACTTCAGCTCCTAGGTATGCATCCAAGAATACTGAAAACAGGTCTTAAAACAAAAACTTGTGAGGAGCCAGGGATTTAACTCAGTGGCATAAGCACTGG
>RJWT010003329.1:0-36891 GCA_004365215.1 Cuniculus paca | reverse complement strand
GGAAAATGAAAAATTAAAGTACAGAAAACAAACACAAGCTAACAAGAAAAAGATTAACGATGCTAGTAATTAATCAGAGAGAATCTGAAGGGATGCTAATAAGACACTGAAGTGTTTTTGTTTTTTGGCGCTGGGGTCTGAACCCCATGCTTTGCACATGCTAAGCCTGAGCTCTACCACTGAGCTATACCCACAGCCCAGAATCCTTACTTCTTAATTGTTAGGTTTAAAGTAACATGAGATTGGCATATTCAGGGTGGCATGGCCATTAGATAAGTTTCAATAAGAAAAATAAGTACAGAAGTCCAACAGGTAGCTAAGGAGAAGGGACTGTCAGTCAAAGTCAGACAATAATTTGGGGACAATTTCATGTACACATTTCAAGTGAATGACCAGGGAGAATGTATGGTGAAAAGAACAGAGGATCAAGTGTTGGCTCCACTAATTGCTATTTACATGGTTCTAGGCAGGGAACAACTTTTCTGAGACAATTTCTTCATCAATAAAATGATTACAATATTACCCAAACACAGGGCTCTACTATAACAAGGATCAACTGGAAACACTGTACAAATGGTAAAGCCTTGTAATATATCAGCAGTGGCCGTGGTTGGTAAATAAGTTCCCTAAGAAAATACAAAGAGAAGCACAGAAAGACAAAGTTCGGCATGAGCCTTTTGATACAACCAAGATTAACGATCAGAGAAGAGAATGAACATGGAACTGCAAGATTAAAGAGAGAAAAACAGCTGACGAAAGATGACTTACAGTGTATGAAAAGGTATGAAGGAAGCCACAAAAAAGAGGTCAAATATAAAAAAGTCCAAAGAGAAGTAATTTCACATATACTTGGTAAGAAATAGGAAATCTTCAGAGTATTTTCTGCATGTGAAATGTCATTAACATGTGCCATTTAAGAAATATGACAGAATACAGAGATTTATTAGTACCTCTAAATAGAAGATAGAAAAGGTAGCACTGCATATTTTTTTTTACTATAATCAAAGAATATGAGGAGGTAAGATGATAAGAAGTAAGATAATAAGTAAATGATTTTGCAAATGCATGATAAACATGAAAGAACATAATAAATGACTAGCATACATCTTTCCTAAACAGGAAAAATTAATATGAAAGTTTCCCATTGTGAACTCATCAGAACTTCATAAATGTCACCAAAGCAATACTTTTAAATGTCAAAGTTTTCTAAATCAGACAACTATCTACCACCTCGCCCTTATAGACAGCTGACAAGCACAGTAAACACAAAAGTAGAGAGCACTTTTCCTTCTCCCAAGTGATTTTAAAAGACCTAGTGAAACAGGTCTTTAAAGGCATTTTTAAGTTTTGACAAGAGGTGAACAAGGTTTTAAAGTATTGCTTTCACTCATGTTGGAAGTGTATCACTTGTTCATCTTATGGTACAGAAAGGTGATTTTGAGCTAGGTAGGAAGAAAGTAACTGACAGACATGTCATTTGCAGGAATGCATCATCCTCAGTTATATCAAAGGGTGCTTTTCCTATATTTCCCTACACCTGCTAAAAACAATAGGCAAGCAAAAGAGGGTTATCCAAAAAGGAATCGTAAGGAATTGTGAGGGTAAAAAATTAAAGGCTATTAATCAGATACAGTCCTTATGTATGACATTATGTTTTTTTCAATGGTGTTCTTTCCTTGTGTTCAAGAAAGAGTTGTTTCTGTTTGTTGATTTTTTTAACTTTCTTCTTCCCATTTGAGGGTCAAAAGTTATCATAAGGCTAGATGAAATGGCATATAAGTGTGTTTACATCAGCAAGTTACAACAGAAAATCTTATCTACATAAAAACTTGAAGCACAGACCGCAAGAACTAATTAGAAGTCAAATAGTTATATCCAGAGACTGTTAAAACATGCTTGCCTACCAGGAGAGATACTGTAACTTATTCTAAAGCCTAATTCTTACGAATTTATGTATCTCCTCTGAATTAAAAATCAAAGCACCTGGCCCTAAACCAAAGTCTCAGCTAAGACCATAAAAGATTAATAATCATTTTCTTGGGTATTACCTTTCCCTTTTTCTCTGTATCTAGAGTATGTTAAAATAGAGCCCAAAATGCTGATTGTACCAATGTGTAAAGCAATAAACTCTATGTTTAGGCCACACACAAAATATACATTAAACAATGCTATATAATATTCATTAATGGAAAGTCAATTATTCTGGGAGCCACTTCTTTCTTTTTTTTTCTTTTCAGCGCTTGGGATCAAACTGAGGGACTTGCATATGTTAGGCAAGTGCTTTACCACTGAGCTACCTCCTGACCCCCTCTGAGAACAAATTCTACTTAGATTTATGGTTTTTTATGATTGATGAAGGAATCAGGTTCTGGAAAGTTTCCGAGTCACTTGTTATAGGAGTTTATTAGACTATTTCTCCCCCCTAATTAAAATTTTCAGGTATCTACAAAGCAAGCACTCCATGGTACCTGAAAGCCTGCTTAATAACTGAATTTCTTTACCAATATGATCAACTTAATTTGGTAAGAAAGGCCTAAGTACCTGAAAAACTATATGTGTAAAGAATTTAGGCTGTTTGTATAAAACAATCTTGCAAACATTATTTCATTAATAGTTTTATCCTATGTGAGTAGTATTTAACTTTATGCATCTAAACCTCAACCAAAGCTACACTAAGGGATAAATGGTGAACACACAAACAGGCTTTTTACCCCCAGGTTTTCAACTTTGGGAATATTGTAGGTCTCAACTCAGGAGAAACTTAGGCAGTTTTTAGACTTTATCAAGTTTAAAGTTCTCCATCATATTTTTCTACAACATTACCATATTTCTAGATTAGAGCCCTGGAGAAGTACAGTAGCACATTTGCAAAGTCCGTAGCAAGTTCTTTTCCATGCTATAAAGGCAAGAGTAAGACCAACTCTGTCTAAACAAAGTCACTTCTCATTCAAACCGAGTTTACCTGCTTACCTCCCATGATGAATTGGCAAGTGTTTGCGATGGATCCCATGACTTCCTTCCACAAAAGCATTGGGAGGCTTATGATACACAGAGGCCAAAGAACCAATATGGCAGATCAGCTCATCCAGCAGAGTTGGCTCAATAAGGTCTGTTTCCTCAGAGATTAGTGGTTTCTCAGATAAGACTACTTCTTTGGCTGTCACTGGGTCAGTTGAAAGAAGGCGCCAATAAATATAGCCCCGATCTCGAAGGTCAGGATTATCAGAATCCTAATGAAAAAGCAAATGCACAAAAGTTTAGATGGAACTGTTCTCCACGAGAAACCCAAACTGCTAGATTTATTGTCAAGGCAACGTCATAGTGATTTACGCAGGTTAACTACTAAGATAATTCATGGAGACTCTTTACAGTTTTAATATAGTGATAGTTCTGCAATCATTAATGCTTTAAGGAATTTAAATAGAAATTGAGGTGGGTTACTCATAAGACTCAAATTCAAAGGGAAACCAGAAGAAGAAAACAAAGTTTAATCTGCTGAAAGCTACCTGGTTGAGAGGGTCTTGGGACATAAAAATAACTTTTTGAATTGCTATAAATATTAGCAGGATTATTTGTAACATTTATCTTAGATATATTTCACTCATACTTTTCCTTATGTTATCTCCTATAAAGTCATTGGTTAGACCCTAGAAATAAAGATAGAATATATGGTTCCTGACTTTAAGGAGCTCAAAAAATATTAAATATTACAATATAGCATGAAAGGAACTATTATTTATACGATCAAAACATTACCAAAAAGAGCATGCAACTCAGTGCTTTCAAAAAAGATGGCACTTCAGATGAACAAGGCTGTAGAAAAAAACCAAATCTCATATTACTATAGAGATAAGTGACCACAATGAAAGACATGCTTAGTGACTATAGAGCAGATATATATTTAAAAAAAAATAGAGGAGCTCAGGAAAATGATAGAAACCATGAACACTCAACATAGGAAAGAAATGGAATCCACAAAACAGATTCAAACAGATATCCAGGAGATTAAAAATTCCATTGAAAGTGTACACAGCAGAATGAGCCAATGCGAGAACAGAATTTCAGATGACACAGAATTGCAGTTAGCAATCATGAAAAGAAAGACTTCTTAAAAATAGTAAGGGACCATGAGAAGTAAATCCAACAACTGTTAACTGATGCTAAGAAGAGTAACATAAGATTTATCAGAGTCGATGAAAAAAAGCAAGAGATAGCACAAATGACATAAAAAACATGTTCACAGAAGTCATGGCAGAAAACTTCTCAAACAGGGAAAAAGAATTTGACATACAGGTTAAGTGAGGCGTAAGAACTCCAATTAACCATGATCAAAAATATCTACACCAAGGCATATAATACTCAAGATTCCAGAAATTCAACAAAAGAACAGAATATTAAGAGTTGTTAGAGGAAAAAAAATAAATCGCCTATAAAGGAAAGTCCATCAGAATCACAGAAGACTTCTCAACACAAACCCTCAAGTCAAGGACAGATTAAAGTATTTTAAGCCTTAAAAGAAAACAACTTCCAACCCAGATTGATGTACCCTGCAAAACTATTTCAATTTTAGTACATGTGCTGCCAAAGAGAGCACAAAAACTATCTTTCAAAACTGATGGAGAAATAAGATAGTTCTATGACAAAGACCACCTGAGGAAATTAATGAAAACCAAACCAGCACTCTAAAATGTTCTGAAAGATAAGTCTAAAAAGAGATAACAAGAATTACAACTCCATGAACCCCAATAGAATGAATCCACCAGTAAAGGCAAGCAATTAAACAGAAGGGGACAAAAGGGAGCCAACGATGGGAAAGTAGCATGACAAGGATAAGTCAGTACATATCAGTTGTAACCATCAGTGTTAATGGTCTCAATTCACCAATCAAAAGACACAGACTGGCAGAATGGATCAAGAAACAAGATCCAACAACATGCCACATGCAAGAAACACATTTAATTCAAAAAGAAATTCAGTGACTGAAAGTCAAAGGATGGAAAACAATACTCCATTCAACAGGAACCCCCTCCTGCAAAATAAACAAATAAATAAATAATAAAAATAAAAAAGAGCAGCTATTCTATTTGCAGACAAAGTGAAGTTCAAGTCAAGACTGATTAAGAAAGACAAAAAAGGTCATTAAGTGGAAGAGATAACAATCATAAATATATATGCATCAAACACCAGTGTACCCAAATATATAAAACAAATACTAATGGAAATGAAAAAGCAAGCACTAATACAATTTTAATGGGGGATATCAATACCCTACTTTCACAAATAGATCAACCAGACAAAAAAAACAAACAATGAAATATTAGAACTGAACCAAACTTTTGAACAAATGGACTTAGTAGATGTCTAGTGTTCCACCCCATAACATTAGAATACACATTCTTCTCAGCTGAACATGGGACATTCTCCAAAACAGACCACATACTAGCTCATAGAACATGCTTAAGTAAATGCTAAGAAAGTGAAACTATCCCATGCATACTTATCAGGTAATAGTGCAATGAAGTTAGAAATCAATGGCAAACGGAACCACAAGACCTTCTTAAACACATGGAAATTATAGAACACCCTCTTGAACAATCAATAGGTCACAGATGAAACTAAAGAAGAAACCAGATAGTTTCTACAATTAAACAATAATGCCAAAACAACATACTGGAACTTATGGGACACAATGAAAGCAGTCCACAGAGAGAAATTTTTTAGCAGTGAATACCCGTATCAAGAAAACAGAGCAAGTTCAAATAAACAACCTAATGTTGAACCTCAGGTTTCTAGAAAAGGAAGAGCAAGTCAAAGTTTGTATGAGGGAGGAAATTACAAAGATCAGAGCAGAAATTAATACAATGGAGACTAAGAAAATAATACAAAGAATCAATGAATCGAAGAGTTGGTTCTTTGAAAAATTAAATAAAATTGACAAACACTTAGCCAATCTTATAAAAAAAAAAAGACTCAAACTCATGCAATTTCGAAAGGATGAAATCACAACAGATCCTGCAGAAATCCAGAAGTGACTTTTAAACTATCTATATAAATTCCATGACCTTGCATTGTTTAAGCGATGTCCCTTAAACATTTTACCTTAGTCAACTTTTTATAAATACTGATGTGTAATAAGATTGAGTTTGAACTCTGAAAGAAATCAAAATGTAACTCTCCTATGCTGTTTATTAAATACACACATAGGTCTTAATAGTCAATAGAGATGAAGATAGAGTTGAAAACTTCTGAAAAGAAAAACCAAAAACATTTTCTTTCATTATTTACAGGTGAGCAGAGAGGGAACAAGACCACGTTCTTTTTGGAAATTGATTTGACAGTGAGTTGCTTCAATTCTGTCACTGTATATGACTATTTAAGAGTTTAAAATTAAAACAGAAGTGCCAAAAAAAAAAAAGGAAAAATAAATTATTTGGACTTCATCTTAATGAAGACACAAATAACCCATGAGTTATCAAACAACAGTCTAAACACAGAAGTCTAGAATATTTAATTCAAAACAGATAAAATATTTCAAAGAGCTCATACAAATTTTACAAACACAAAAGTCGTGAAAAAATGACAGCTCAGAACTAGGCAAAGTCGGTAAAAGGGTTTTTAATTTTGATAACACTAAAGAGATAAAAAAGACAGGGGCCGGGAATTCAGCTTAGCAGTATAAGTGCATGCCTGGCTGCATGAAAAAAAAAAAAACAAAAGAGATGAGAAAGAGAAAAATGATAAGTTGAATATCTGAATATCTAAATCAGATTCCAGGGCCGAGGTTTAGCTCAGCAGCACCAGCGCCTGCCTGGAAATGTGAGGTTTTGAGTTTGATCACCCGTACCAAAAACGAAAACAAAAACAACATCAGATTCCATATGCAGATACACATCTTTACTGCGACACTTGTTAAAGGGAGTCTGTAGTCTAACTCAATTAAGAACAGTAAATCAGCACAGACAATGATAATTACACTGTTACATTAGAAAAAGTAATTATTTTAATTGCTGAGATCTAAAATGGTGACCTGATTTTTTTTGTATTTTGGTACCGGGAATCAAACTCAGGACCTTGTGCTTGCCAGAGTGGCACTTAAGCCGCTGAGCTATATCCCTGTCCCTTGGTGACCTGATCTTTTAGGCCAGTCTCCATGTTCCTGAAATGAGAATTCATATGAACTTCTTTTTCTTCTGAACAAAAATACCATATAATTCCAAAGAGGGCCAAAAATATTTAAAAATTCAAGGAAGAATATCATATCACATAAGTTCACCTATCACTAACACTATAGAATCTAACTTCAAATTTTATGAATTATCATCTGAAGTCAGCTGGCTGTTAGAAAGCTATACCAACCAGCTACAATTTGGAATATGGTAAGAGGCACTGTTTCAATATTTTAACAGGACCCAAAGGTTGTATTTTTTTCGGTTAAAACTTCCCTGTCCTCTACCATGACCATGATGTTTCTGCTTCGCCCAGGCATAAAAGCAACACAGCTAGTTGACCATGGGCTTCAACCTCCAAAATAGTCAGAATATTCCCCCATGAAAAAAAAAAAAGAGTATAGTGACAGACACATGTAATCCTAGTACAGTGAGAGGCTAAGGCTGCAAGTTCAATCCCAGCCTGGGCAACTCAGACCCTGTCTCAAATTTAAAAACATAAAAATGGGGTTGTAGCTATGTATGAAAGCCCTGGGATCTATTCTCAGAAATAAATAAATACAAAAAAAAATGTTGAGTGTGGTAATGTACATCTCTAATCCTGAAACATCACAGGAGGCTGATGTAGGAAGATCATGTGTTCCAAGCCAGCCTGAGTTACACAGCGAGACCCTGTGCTACAACTTAAAACAAGACAAATCAACCCCTCTCTTTTTCTTACCTGTGTTGCCAAACTCAAGACCTGTTGGACCAGCTCCTGTGTTTCTGATGGTTTCTTGAGAAACAGCTTCACTATGGCAGTAAGCAGAGTGAGCTGGACCTAAACAGACGAATTTGATAAAATGAAAGAAAGGCATTTGAATTATTATTCCCTGGCATCATCTCCAAAGTTGTAATTCCCCACCTATGAGTTACTATGGGGTCTTTCCAATTCTGGTTAAGAGACAAAAGATCAAAACTCAGCCAATATCAACAATAGCAGCCAAAGGTATTCTAAAATACAAAGGTATTCTAGTAAAAACATATTTGCCTCCTATCCTCAAATTGCATTTCTGGAATCAAAAGTAACTTGTTTCTGGGACAGATTATCACCTATAATTTTTTAAAGTTAACTGCTAACATACTGACAGTGATAAAATTGGTTCCTAACCAGTTCTTTTCTGTACTCTATGAAAAGCTACAAGTTTGGCCAGGTGTGGTGGCACATGCCCGTCATCTCAGCACGCAAGAGGCTAAGGCAGGAGAACTGCTGAGTTTGAGACCAGCCTGGGCTACACAGTGAATTCAAGGCCAGCCTAGATTGCACAGTGAGACCCTGTTCCAAGAAAAAAAGAAAAATAAAAAAAAAGCTGTAAGTTTGGAGAATTATGAAATCATTACTGGAGCAAGCACCATGACTGTACCGTTATGTCAGATCACAGCCAATGAGAAATGGACGGCTGAATCACAACCTACTACCTTGTACATATTTCCTGTATTAAGCCTATTGAAATTACTATAACGAATTAGATGCATAAACTTCTATTTGCTGCAAGGAAAAATGTCAGGGGGAAAGAGCTTACTAATTGTTTCTAAGGGTCTATGGCTCCAATTTTAGTATGGAAGAGGGACAGAAGATGGAAAGAACTCTAATCACTCATAAGAGATCTTTCCAAACTTCATCACAGCACCACATGAAAATTCCTCATGTAGTGAGCCACAGCCATTACTAGCAAGAATGTGTAACTATCCTAGTTACTGCAAATAAAAAGATTACTGCTCTAAACCAGTGGCTGTTAACGTGTAGTTCTAGACCAGAAGCAGCAGCCGCTACCGCCACCACCAGAATCTTGTAAGAAATGCTCATCTCAGACCTACTGAGTCAGATTTCTGCAGGTGAGGCCCAGAAACACATGCTTTAATAAGCTTTCTGGGTTTTTCTAATGCTCATTAGTTTGAGAACCACTGATCTAAATTATACAATTTTGTTATACTATAAAAGAATACTCTCTTTTGGGAGAAAATACACAAACAATACACATGCACGAAGAAATGTCCTTTTACTTTTTCTGGCATCTTCCTAAAGAAATGTAGGACATAGGATACATGAGAACTTACTTGAGTACTTTCATCATGAAAACCCTCCAAGAAACTCTCAAGCAACTCATCTGCATTGTCAATTCTTTCAGCATATTCTCCCACGATCCAAATCATGGCTGCTCGTGCATCTGGCTCATCCAAGGAGTCTAAGTTCTCACACAGAGTGGCAATAATACTTTCATACCTGAAAACAGTAAGATGGACTATGGTTACTGAAGACAAAACTAACAACTGTATTTAACAGTGAAGACTAAAGGCAAAACCAAGTTCAAGGAATCCTAAACCAAATAACTGAACTATTCAGGCTTTTACTTAAGACAGAATGTACATGTCTTAAATTTCTCAATTATATTTTAATAATGACAGTAAACTTTAATAAAAATTCATCAGTTATCCTTTTCACAAGGAAAAGAAAATCAAACTGTGTTATAAGATAATAGCAACATCTTGTGTTTGACAATCTTTCTTTTAACTACATCAGAGAATTTTCCTATTATGCCACTTTGCCTTTGTGGTAGAAAGGAACAGAAATTCCACTTAATTCTTAAGAAAAAAAGGAGCTGGAAAACAACAGTGTCCAAATTAGAAATGGTTACTTTGTTCCTTGTTCTACCTATTTTTCTTTTTTTATAAAAGAGATCTGTATGTTCTCAAGGAACAAACACTAATGACTTGTTTCTTCAAAGAAATAAGTACTTCAAATACTTATTTTTATTTTTACAGATCTAGGTTCTCTTATGTATTTACCATGCTGAATCTATCTCCTTGGCCAGCATAATAATAGTGTATAATAAATTAGATCTGGACAGCTGAATACTACACTGAAGTGTCTGACATATTTCCACTGATTAAAACAGATTCTTGATTGCCACCAAAACCCCTTCTTAACACAAATCAGCTACATTTCTCTATCAATCATATTGAGATACACATTTCTACCCTTAATCAAAAAGTTCAGAAAGCTGACCTCCCTCTTGTCTAGGACAGTGACAAAAGTTTATGGTCCTCTTTCCAAAAATGTCATTTCTAAAATTCAAAGATATATACATATATAAAATGCTTAATGACTCTTTATCAAAATATTTCTATTCCCTCCCCCACCCCCCACCCTGATAATTGAACCCAGGGCCTTAATACTGAACTATATCCTCAGCCTTTTTTATTTTGAGATAGGGTCTCACAAAGCGGCTAAATTTTCTAGGCTGGACTCAAACTTGTGATCCTCCTAATTCAGCCTTCCAGAGTATTGGGATTACAAGTGTGGGCCATTGGAACCAGGCTATTCAACACTGTCTTTAAAGCCTAATCAGAAACTTCAGCTCAAGATAACTCTATGATTGGAAATGTAGAATGAGATTTAGTATGCTCACAAGATCTGCTCTTATTTCACTCAGATTTCTGAATTGTAAATCAAACTGGAAGCATTTTTGCTTCATAAATTAAGGATCAATCTGAAAAAAATCTATGCAGTGAAAATGTAGATTTTGCATATCTGTATAGTAACCACTACAACTCTTTAGAAAAGACTTGAGACTGGTAATTTATTGTTACGTCATGTATAAATTTGCACGAAGTGAACAGAACATCTATTACCTTCCTGGCTTTCACAGTAGGGTGGGCATGTGATTTACCATTCAAAATGAGACATTTCTGAGAGGAAAAAGTACATAATCATTAATCATGTCTATACAATAGACATGAACTGAGAGCATGCTCAGACAATTTGAAATATATGTTTCCTATTTAATGGTAACTTTGCCATCAAATAATCCGTCAACTTTAATCTATGCCAAAAGACATGCATATTCAAGCAGGGCTTCATTTCTTCTAAAAGTAATAAAACAAGGTGGAAAATCAGGTTTCAGTCCCTGTGCTAACCACTTCATGTAGCTCTGATTTTTAATAAAGTACACAATAAAAAGTAGTTCTTACCTAGCCATTTTCTTTTTTTTTTTTTTTTTTTTTTGTCTTTTTGAGACAGGGTCTCATTATGCAGTTCAGGCTGGCCTTGGGCTCACTTTGTAGCCCAGGCTGGTCTCGAACTCACAACCATCCTCCTGCCTCAGCCTCCCAAGTGCTAGGATTACAGAAGTGCGCCACCATGCCCAGCTTACCTAGCCATTTTAAAAATACCTTACTTAAAATATTTCCTAAATGATCTGTAGAAGAGGGTTAGAATTCAGACATACTTGTTTGGATATTTGCGGAAGATATCCCTGATGACAACAATTGCCTCTTGGACCACATAATTTACTTTAGTCTGGATTAAATCAAGTAATGTGCTTACACAGCGCTCTGCAGATTGCTAGGAAGAGGAATATAAAAAATGAGAAGTTAGATAATTTACTCAATAACACTACCTCAATATAAAAAACTGAAACACAAAGGTGTACCAACTAAGCCACCAGGCACTTAATTTGATTAAACTATACCAGAGGCTGGTTGATCTATAATCAGAAGTTCTAAATACATTCCAAATTCTACTTCTTACAAAACATATTGACATATGAGAAGCCATGCTGGTCCTGGGAGGAACACAAGAAGCCAATTTGCTCTTCCCGTAAGCCACGCAAGCCATGCAGGGTCAAGGAAGAGAAGCCAGTTCACCCCTTCTATGAGCTGACCAGTGGGTAGTCTGAGCGTCTATTAGGAGGATAACAGTATACAATATAGCAAATACAGGGGATTTCCTTCTGTCTTGTTATTGAAATTCAACATTGTTCTCACTGTTAAGTTTTGTTTCAATTTATTGTTTTATTTAATGTTTTGTTTTGATTGGTTTTATTCTGTTTTGTTTTATTTGACTTTACATGTCTGATGGAATGGACAACTATTGGGAAGATAAGAAGATATTATGGTAGCCATTGTAGATTTTCTATTATCCTGTTTTGAAGTTCTGTACACTTTCACTGTTTTGTTTTGATTTGTTTTATGGTTAGGTTTTATTCTCTTTAAAATAAAAATTTAAAAATTTAAAAAACACAAAATGTATTGACATATGAGTCGGTTCAAATGAAAAAATCTTCTGGGATAGCTGGGAGGTAGAAATAAGAAAGAATAAGCCAGGTTAGGAGGATAGAATAAAGATTAAAGACTAAGCCAAAGTAAAAGGTCTTTAACTGGAATTCCTGGATGAGCAGAGACAGCACAAGGTATTTTTAAACCTCCCAAAATGAACTGCCAAATTTTATATGAGCACACAAACATATTTTCCAGGAGCAAGCTTCAGTTTTTATTTGATTTTCAAAGGTATGTGTGATCCACACAACTCTAAGAACTCCTAGATAATATATTATCTTTAGGGGTATGTAATTTAAAGTCTATTGCCTTAGACAAACTATATTTTCTTAGCCTTTAATTCATCTGTAAAATGGAACTTAATCCATTAATCTTTTATTAATAGAACATGGAAGAATATAAAGGGACAAAAAAACCAAACATTGAAACAATAAGCAACAGCTTTTTAAAAGATGAGAATTCCAAAATGGATTCTAAAACTCAAAAACTAATCTGTCATATATTACAATGCCCTATTATTGGGCACCGCATTATATGTTTACTGATAAGATAACAAAATCACCTAAAAAGTGTTCTTGCCCAAAACTTTTTTTTTTTTTGGACACAAAGTCTCACTGTGTAGTCCAGGCTGGCTTTGAACTCACTAGCTAGGCTGGCTTCAAACTTGCAGTGATCCTCTTGCCTCAGCTTCGCAAGTACTGGGATTACAGGCATGCGCCACCATGCCTGGCTTCTTGTCCAAAACTCTTAACATGAATATTAGCAAAGCTTTAGGTTTAATTATTTAAGGGAATGGAATGAGATAAACAACATCATTAAAATGTAACAAGTCAAAAAAAATATATAACAAGCCAAATTGAGCCTCTGGGAAATTCTATAAGCAACTGTTCAATAAGTGACACCAAAAGAAGCAAGTAAAAAGATTTAAGAGACATATTAACCAAATGCGATATGTGGAACTTGTTTAGATTTTGATTTGAACAAGCTGACTGTAAAGACAATGTGATACCAATTAGAGGATATTAAACACAAACTGGATAGTCAGTAAGATTACCAATTACTGTTAGTTACTGAGTATGGCGATGGCAGTGTGGCAATTAAAAAAAAATGACTATCTGTCCGATACACCCACTAGACTACTCCAGTGAGACATCACCTGAAACTTACATTAAAATACAACAGCACCCTATGGGGCTGGGGGGAAGGAGTGGGAGGAGATCGAACAGGAACAAAAATTTCTTTAATAACATCTTATAAGCATACTAATAATTTCAAAATTTCATCTTTATGTCATTTGTATGAGGTCATATGATGATCTGGTTGCACCATGAAATGGTTCTGCAATCTTTTAATGTTCATTTTCTGGTTCTATTTATTTTTTCCGTATCATTCATTTTCAACCAGGAATTCCTGTGATAAGTTATAGCAACAGTAAAACAGATGGAAACTATATTATGATAAATTATAAAGTATGCAGGATATGGGCTGCTACAAAGAACTGAAGTATCATACATTAGGTAATACAGGTAAATGCTTAACACAGGGCTTGATGTGAACCCGATATTTAAATGGATCCTCAGAGTCATTATAATAGAGATAGACTAAAGACTGTTCTTTGTGATGTCACAACATCTAACAACACTGATGTCTGGGATACTAACCCTTCCGCAAATTGTTACTGCAATATTGAAAAAAAAAAACACTATTACACTAGTATGTCAGAGAAGCAAGAGTAAACATCCAATCAGTTTATTTAAAAGTCCAGAAACATACACAAATGTGCACACACACAATTAATATATGATAAAGACAAAATTTTGTGACAGTAAGCAGTGCTTGAAATCTTTCACCAAAGTTATTTCTCAATTCATAATGCATTAAAAAGTAACAAAGTCAGTGACGTAAAAGCAGAGAATAAAAGCGAATTTCATATAATTTGAGGTGAAACACAACTTTCTATGTGGGTCACTAAGGAAACACTGAATAGTATTTATTACATAAGAAAATATAAACTTTCCATGCATCAAGAAATAAAAACAAACAAACGAACAAACAAAAAAACAAATTGGGAAAAGTAATGTTAGCTAGAAGAAAAGTTAATATCTTTTATTATCAAAGACTGAGAAAACCAACATGGGGGAAAAAAAAACCACACTGGAAAAAGGTACACCTGAATGAGCAGTTTCCCAATGTCCCACCACAACTAGAGTTCAAAGATTTGGCTACAAAAATACTACTTATAGTCTTATTTGAATAAAAAGTTGAAATTTATTCCTATGTACTGTCATACTCCCAATAAGGACCACTGAGGAAAAGGCTAATTATGAAGCAAATACACATGATGTCTATAAACGAAACCAGAAACTACAAGTGATATAAAGTTTTATTGATAAGATGGAAAGATATCTAAAATATAAGATATATAAAAAAGCAGACTACAAAATAAATAAATAGTGTGATTTCATTTTTTGTTAAAAATGTACTTGTGTATGAAAAATATCTAAACAAGGCTTTAAAATCATAACAATCAGACCATATCTACTGGGAGGATAGAAAGAAGGGGTGGTAGAGAGAGCAGAGCATTCTAGTTTTGTTAAACTTATTTCATGATTTTAAGTAGTGAACACATATTGCTTCCCTAATAGGAAAATATATATTTTTGTTTAAGAGATGAGAAATTTATCAGTATCTTATTCTGACCTATAAAAATGGAAAACGGTAAATCTCTGAAGAACAGAATACTAGGAAGTGAGGAACTTCTGGTCTTAGTGCCTTAATCTATCTCAAATAAATAAAATTAACTCATTTTACTTGGGAAACAAAAAAAGGCCAGGGGTTTATCTCTCCTTTAAAGAAACACAAAAATTACTGGGAAAAAAAGAAGTAGAATGGAGCTACTTTTTCAGTGCTATTTACTTACTTAACAGCTTACAGGCTAATCATTAACCTAACTTAATACAACAAAATTACACATTTTTTAATCTCATGATACTTTATAGCAACATAGAAATACCTATATTAAGTCTTAAAGCCAACTAAACTTTCAATAGACCCTATTCTCTTAGCTAAGCACTAAACTAAAATCTGTATTCTCTCATTTGTCAGAGTTTTAAAACCAATTGCACATTTATAAACGAAAGACACCATAAAGAAAGCAGCAAGTCAGTTTAAAGCTATACAGAATGTTCACTAGAATTCCTCTGTGAATGCTTATCCTTGTCCCATGATGAGTTAGTTAAAAAAAGACAATCACTGACTCTCCTGATCCAGTAATTGTGTTAGGGTGAAGCAGCTCTTTCAAAGTGTTAACTTTCATCTGAAACAACTCTAGGAAGAGTTTCAAGGCAAATCCAGGTAACCTGAGATAACACTAGACATAAGGAAGAATTCCTAAGTTTCCTGAGAAAGTTTGATTCCATATACTTCTCTTATACGCCCAATAAGACCATTAAAGGAATGAGTAAAAGCCATCAGAGGCTTGTCTTTTCCAGAAAACAATAGAGAACCTTTCTATTAGTCATAATTCATGACACCTAATAGCCTCTAGAAATTTAGATGTTTTGAGAACACCTTTTAGTAATTCCAGACCTAGAAAGTTTCTTTAAACTTTAAAACGAAATAAAGATTTTGTATTACTCCTTAAAGATTTGTCAGACAAATCAAGACAATGATGGCCTGGCAGAAAAGATGGTTACAAATACAGTGAAAAAACAACTGCACTCTTACGCTACCAAAATCTCTCTGTAAATTAAGACAATTGCAGGATATCAGAAAAATGAAATAAAAGGTATGTGAAGTATGGTAATAAAAAGACATAATGTGGGGCTGGGGATGTAGCCCTGCAGCACAAGTACCTGCCTGGCAAGTGCAAGGTCAATTACTGGTACCAAAAAAAGAAAAGGAAAACAAACAAACAAACAAACAAAAAAAGTTATGTATCCAGACCCAATGAACAGACTTTTCCATTTCTCAAGTGAAGCTATATTATTGTATTAAATATCTGAACTAATTGAAATAGCAGAAACAGGAGTTGAAACCAGGACTAATTAAGCTCTTGCTGTAATAGCTAGTCAACTAAACGATTTATCAATAGTAAATACATGAAGCACTACTGCATGAAAACAAGGCCAATTAGAAACTTGAAAAAAATTTTTGAATCTTTCTTTCTTTCTTTCTTTCTTTCTTTCTTTCTTTTGCAAGAGGTAAGATTCAATTTGATTCTTCTAGAGGGGGAAAAAGTAGTTGAAAGTAGGCCTTCATTTTACAGTCATCATCTGTATGAATTCTACGTCATTGACCTGTCTTGTCTCCATCGATATCTGCTTCTCTGATCATTTCATCTACTTCTTCATCGGTTAGTTTTTCTCCTAAGTCTGTCATGACGTGATGTAGTTCTACTGTACTGATGTAACCATTTCCATCCTTGTCAAAGACTCAGAATGCCTCATGGATTTCTTCTTCGCTATCGCTTTCACTTTTCTAGCCATCATAGTCAAAAATTCTGGGAAGTCAATGGTGCCATTACCATCAGCATCCACTTCGTTGATCATATCCTGCAGTTCAGCTTCTGTTGGGTTTTGACCCAGTGATCTCATGACAGTTCCTAGTTCCTTTGTTGTGATCTTTATCATCTTTATCAAATACGGAGAAAGCTTCCTTGAATTCAGCAACCCGTTCTTCAGTTAGCTGATCAGCCATGGTGTGACTAAGGGAGGAAGAGCAGAGGGAGCAAGCGTAGACGCACCAGCGCAAAGGCTGTGCCGGCGCGGGTGCCTCTGCTTCAGTTGCTGCTGAGGCTCGGTGTGCGCTCTGCACTGTGCCGCGGCAGCCTGCGCTGCCGCTTAACTGCGAGTAAGGGCACTGCACCCACGAGACTCCCAGGACCACCGCCCAGAAACATGAATTTCATAGAAACTTCTCTGATACAGCATAGTCTTCTATTCCATGAAATACTGATCATACTATACAGATTTTTTTAGTATCCTTGAGAAGTCATATGATCTAATCCTCTGACTCTAAGCAGAACTGCATATTATCAAGTAGCCAAGAATAAGTATGGGGCTCTGAACACACAGTAACAGCGAACAGTGTCATTAATTACAACGTATTTCTGAATAAGGGAAACAAGAAGAGGACTGGTGACTGATGAAACAGGGCAATATAAACTACAGCCCATAATAGCTACTGGAATGCTTAAGCCAAGCCAGAAACCAGTTTGTGCTCTCAAATCAGAGGATTCTTTAAGAGGCCTTCCAAATGGACTTTCTGCCCTGAAACAGAAACCTGCTAGACCATAACCCTGCCTATGAGCAGGGAAGCCCTAATCACTTTTATACTACTTCATTCTTAAATAGGCTGACCATCATGCATGGTATAATCTCAATTTTAAAAATTATACGTAAAGATATATAATCCACAGTATAAATAACCCTGAAAAATATTCAAAATATAGAAACAAAACAAAAAAAATTGTAATTCATTTCCTCAGAGATTCCAGAAGCCACTGCACACACACACACACACACACACACACACACACACAGAAAAGTACCAATAATAAGCAACAGCAATGAAGGAACAATGTATACAGGCCAAGAAAATAATCAGCCAGATTAGAACAAGCAAGAAGATAAGACTGGAAGAGATAAGCGTCTAGGAAAATAGGTGGTTTACGGATCTGACACTATGCTTGAGAAGCTGGAAGAAGATAGGGGTGTAATTAAGACACACACACAAGGGAAAAAAGCGCAATTTAAGAAACTCCAGATAAGATGAAAGTCTGAATAAGATGCAATCATTTGTATTGCATTAACCCAACATATTTACATAACATGTAAGTCTCACAAACCTGTATTTGGAAGAACAAAAAACAAAAGCATAATATCTTAATTTACCAAACTGACACAAGAACAAAAATCTCATGATATAACTATCCTGGAAAATAGTGAGAAATAGGAATGGTGAAATATTTGAACTTGGGTTCTTATTTCATAGCAAAAAGTTAAAAGATAGTCTGTAACTGGTAAATCAATAAATAATAGCACATTTTTAGAGGTAATGTAAGTTTCAAAAGAATAATCAAAACAAAATTTAGAGTCAAAAAATATTTTCTCTAGGAAGAAGTATAGGTAGGAAAAGGGAGAGACCAGAGACACCTGTTTTTCACTGACAACTTTTAAATCTATTAACTGTGTTTTTTATTGCTTTGGTAAATGTAAAAAATGTATTTTTAAAAAAGGAGTAAAGAGAACACCCAGAATCTCATAATGTATGACTTCAACTCCCAGCGGACACTTACCTCCACCTTGATGGCACATCGTCCAATGGCCCTCACAGCTTTGCGAACGAAGTCAACATCCACCTCAGTAGCATATTCCTTCAGTTCTGCCAAAACCTGTCAAATACCCAGGAAGTAGGTAACTATTAGGAATTCTCAAACTGCAGTCTTATGGTCTAGCTTTTTCTGAAGGCCAGACCTTAAGATCTAAGGCATCATAAATTTGAGATTGTTTCAAGTCTGACCTGAGCAATGTTGGCTTGGGATGCCAGGCGAATCATGATGTCCAACTTCTCTAGTTTAACATAGATGGGATCATTGTACTTCACAAAGAAGACTTTGATTTCCTGCTTTAAGATTTCAGGCCTGTGTTACACAGAAACACAAGAAAGGACAGTGAAGATATATATATTTATGTCCTTACGAGTCTGTAATAGTATCTAATCTGAAACACTTCCCCCAGAAAAAAAATCTCAACAAACTTACATTTTTTCTTTTGGTGGCACTAGAGATGGAACTCAGGACCTCACATATTCTGGGCAAGCACTCTACTACAGAGCTGCACCACCTCAATCCCCTCTGTTCTTATCAGTCTCATTTGATAGACTATCTTTATCTTGTGTAAGTACTGGGGAACATGTTGCCATGAAGCGTGCTGGAATAACAACAATCTAGTTCTAACTGTCTGAACGATATCAAGCAGGCACTAAATAGTAGAACAGAAAGAGACCCTTTGGAAGACAACCTGGACAGTACAGTAACACAAGACAGTAATTAATAGAAACACACTGGCATCCACTGTCATTTCATTTCCATACATTAACAATCTGGTTTTAACTGCTTTAACCAGATTAAGTAGACACTAGTTAGTACATCAGAAAGAGACTTTTGGAAAACAACCTCGACTGTAGAGTAACACCAGCGTTTATTATAGGAATGCATTGAGATCTAGTTGCTCTTCTGTTTAACATTTTCATTTCCATGCATTAAAAAGTGTGCAACAGTGGCCAACTGAACATTGATATTAAGCTTAATTCAAAAAACATAATCACCAATTTACTGTTTCCCAACCTTTTCTGGACAATTAAGTTGATGTTCCTCAGGGCAACATACTGCACTTCTGGCTCCCCAGACAGCAAAGTAACAAGTGGAGGAGCTAACTTCTTCAGCAGCATATTGTAGTAGTCGGAGTCCTTGGGTAACAATTCCAGAAATTTCATTAGGACTTTTACTGCTGAAAGTACCACTGCTGAGTTGGCATGGGATAACCGGGGAGTTACCCGCTCACAGATGCTAAGGGCAGAAAAGGAAAATTAATATCCTCTATCATAATTTCCATGCTAAATCCATTTCATAAGGTAATGTTTCAGAGTCCCATGGCCCAAGTATCAAGACATTAAAGAATCAGTGAGAAAAGTTAAAGCTCCATGCTTAGGTCAAACTGGGATCCAACACTGCAGAAGCCTCATTCCCAGCAAAATACAGGCAGAGCAGGGATATCAGAAGACTTTAGGAACCAGCAACAGGGGATGTTCAAACTGCAAGGAAACTAGCAATACCCCAAACACTTGAGCTCACACCATTTACCTTCTTGTTTTATAGTCCTCTTTGTCTCCCCATATTATGTTAGGGCTCCCTGCCTCACAGCCCATTTCTACTCAACCTATAGAAAGTCAAATTCAGTATTCTGAGAGTTATTTCATAGTGCGAGATATCAACCCACTTGTGACTTAAGGTTTCATAGTAAGACGAAGAAGGGGGGTTGGTGGGAAAAAAACTACCCAACCCCCTGTCTTCAGGATAATAAGGGAAGCTTGAAAGAAGTTTGTTTTGGAAAATACCAGAACACCATTGCAATATTCTCCCAACTTCTTCCCTTCTCCAAGTCCTTGCCACCTATGCTTAAATGCCTGGTGAAATCTTGGGTACTGAATCATCTATGCAGTGTTCATCAATTATATTGATAGCTCTTTATGCAACGTAAGTAACTAGTTTACTATATTAAGGATACAAGTAGGCTATCTCCCTTCTTTCTATATGTATTTGGCTGACTGCTGACCACCTTTAGGTCTTCATACAAATACCACTTTCTCAATGACATCTCCTTTGACAACTAAAAAAAAAAATCCCACAATCCCTCACCTCAAATGCCCAGCATTTCTTGGATTTCTTCCTTATTTTATCTTTCTTGTTAGCACTCATCAACATCTGAAAATGTTATATATTGTATTATATACGTACTGTATATCCCTATCCCCATTCCTCAGAATAAGTGCTCCACAGGGGCCATGAGTTTTGTCTGTCTTACTGCATGATCCTTAGGGCCTACAACTGCCTGGCATACGGCATGGGCTTAATAAGTAATTGCTGAGTGAATGAATGAGTATAATGCCAATGACTAGCAGAAAATAAAATTCTCTGTAAAGTTCTTTTCAAAATATGTTGAAAAATGATGAAAAGAAACTAACGGGGGCTTTAGTTAAGTCTAGAGGGAATAATTTCCCAGACAAGTGAAGAGCACTTACATTCTAGGAGCTTGGAAATCAGCTTCAGCCAGGCAAGGAAGGTTCTTATCTACCATAATTAAAATATGTCAACTTTAATGAAGAGCCAACATTTCTTCAGAAGTACTTTGCCTAGTACAGAGCTTATCTACACAAATTGTTCAATAAAAATTTGTGATGACTATGACTTTGTAAACAAAAATGTATGTGTAGATGAAATTTAGTAGTCAATTTCTGATAGTCAAAGAAAATCTGAAACGCTAAGTTGGTAAAGGGCTGAGCATGCCTCCCAAAACCTCCAGATTCACACCTGACATGATTTCTATATGCAATAGGAAGCAGTGTATATTTTGCTAATTTTAACATATTTTCCCCATTAAATTATAGGTATAGTTCAGCTCATTAACTAGCATGATGCCACTAGGTATCTAACACAATGAAAAGTGTGTCCCTACGAAGACATTCAATAAGCTTTTTTACAAATGGCCAGGAACTGGGAGATGGGAGACAATGATGAGGGAGATATTAGCAAAAGTAATTGTACCGTTCAAATAAAAAATGAAGAACATACATTTCTTAGAAGCTGCTTTTTTTTTTTTTTTTTGAGAGTTTACTCCACTATGTTCCTCAATCCAGTGGGAAAATGTCTTGGGGATAACAATGTTAACCCAACAGGCCACTGACCTTTCTCATTACAGTAATGTGCAGAGTGTTAGACTCGTGTTCTAACAGCAAACACTAGCATCTATTGATTCAGGCAAGATTACCAGATATTATCCAGGAAAACCGACTGACCTCTGAGCTTCCCGGTCATCCTTAGGGTTATAATTAGACAGGCAGTCCAGGATGAAAATCTGGCCCCACTCGGTGCACTCATTGAGAGCTGTCAGCAGCTTATTAATGTTCTGTGGGTTCAAATCGAGTAAGTTGCTGTTTGGGTGAGACTCACTAATTTCAGACAGTGCTGCTACAGCATTAGCCACCACCTGGGAAAGAAACAGATACAACCTTGATGCACCCAGGACAGTACAACTATGACAAACAATCAACCTCCGCTGGAACACTCCTAGATCTCAGCTCATAACCCTTCCTCAACATTTTACCTGGTCAGATAAAAACAGACAAACTCTGTCAAAACATACATTAAGCCACCCACAATACCATGTATAACCTCTTGACTAGCAAAGTCACATACGATTTACTATTAAAATATATGTTAACCATTTTATTTATTTATTTTTTTTTGCGGCACCGGGGATTGAACTCACGACCTTGAGCTTGCCAGGCAGGCGCTTAGACCGCTGAGCTAGATCCCCAGCCCTGTTTTTGAGACAGGGTCTCACTATGCCATTCAGGCTGGCCTTGAGCTCACTTTGTAGCCCAGGCTGGTCTTGAACTCACAACGATCCGCCTGTCTCAGCCTCCCGAGTGCTGGGATTACAGGCATGAGCCACCACGCCCGGCTTATGTTAACCATTTTAATAATAATCAATAAAATCAAGATAATATGAACAGCTATAAAAAGTGAAGGCTAAATAAGATACACATATATTAGATAGTAGAGAGAAAAATGTAGGCCAACTAATTTTCTTGAGGCACAGGTAAGTGGGTAGTATAAGGGAGAGGGACTCTGTCAATTATCATACATCTTGAAGTATGACTATGTAGGCTGAGACCCTAGTTCATTAGTATACAGCACTAAGAAAACATAACCTCTGTGAAATTCAGTTTCTTCATCTGAAAACTGGGGATAATTTTCTTTTGTTTTAATTTTTCACAGGGTCTTGCCATATAGTCCAGGCTGCCTTTAAACTCACTATGTAGCTATCAATTCTAAGCTGGCTTAGAACTTGCAATTCTTCCACCTCAGCATCCTCAGTGCTGGAGCTAAAAAACAGGATAATTTAATCCACATCATAGGTTACTTTTAGTGTGAGCTTCTCCCCCTCCCCCAGCACTAGGGATCGAACTCACACAACCTTGTGCTTGCCAGACAGGTGCTTACACCACTGACCTAAATCCCCAGCCCTTAGTTTTAGTGTGGGAATAAAATCAGACAGCATGTAGAAGCTTTTGACAAAGGCTTATGAAAATTTAAGGTGGTTATAATTTATAATGTATAAATTATATAGTTCTTTTCACTGACATCTGTAAAACTTGGGTGCATTTTACAACCAACAGCCTGGCAGTTTAATAGGAAGCAATTTTCTTTTCTAGTAATACAGAAAATAATCATGCATCTAGTAAGTAGAATTGTAGATTCAATGAAATACAGCATATCAAGTATATTCTTCACACAGACAGTATGGTAAATGAAAATTGCTACCCTAGACAAGAAAGTATACATGTATCCTGATTCACAGACCTAAGAATCCATAGAGCTGCAACAAGAAAAGTCAAGATGATCAAAATTACAGACTATCTCTAATATAACAAGTCTATAACAATAAACATTTAAAGTTATTTAAAAATTGCAAAAACAAAAACATAAAAAATAGTATCCTATGGCTCTGAACAAATGAGTTTTAAAACATTTTATAGAAAGGCTCCAGTTATTACTAAAGATTAGAAAGATGAAACAATATAAATATACCATAAGTATAAATAAAGTGTGACAAGAAATAACTGCTTCAGCAAGTGTATATATTGAGAAGATTCTCAAAAATATGAACCTAGTTAGTTTTAAGGTTCTTTGCTAAAAGCTTCAGAAAGTGAGTTTTGCAATTATCCTTTCATTAGCAAGACAAGAAACATAACTGCTACAGTTTAGCTACTGGTTTTAGTATCCAGATTTTTTTTTTTTTCGTGGTACCAGGGATCGAACTCACAACTTCATGCTTGCCAGGCAGGCACTTAGGTCACTGAGCTAAATCCCCAGCCCTTGTCTTTTTGAGACAGGGTCTCATTATGCCGTTCAGACTGACCTTGAGCTCACTTTGTAGCCCAGGCTGGTCCTGAACTTGCAACGATCTTCCTGCCTCAGCCTCCCGAGTGCTGGGATTACAGGCATGCACCACCAGGCCCAGCTAGTATCCAGATTATTTGGGTTACTCTGCACATTACTGTAGTGTATTTTCCACAGAAGACAACTGCTAGAGAATATAACATATCAAATAATATACTTCTGGCAATATTCCTTATTATGTAAAGGATAATAATGGTATAAACAGAATCATCTCGAGCTGTAATTTAGTGATCAGAACAGATTTCAAGATAAAAAATCAAAAGCCTCACTTATCAAATATGATTCTAGACACTTTATTTTTATGAAGACAAATCAAGACTTACTGGATAACATACGAGGTTCTTTTCTCAATTTTGTTAGCTGACTCCATCATTAAGCATGAAGATTTATGGAAAACTAAAAGGCATAGAGTAAAATAATAATCCCTTCCATGTGCTTCAAATGCAGGGAAAAGATATTTTATTACTCATGAATAATACCTGATAAACTTTATTTTAGTACAAAAAAAATCAAAATATATTGAAAGGCCAAATCCTATCTTCATCTACTGCTGCCAAGATATGCCCAATCTCGGTAACTAGTTGTTCAAAATAAATCTTTTATTACAATTACCATTTCTGTAAGAGAATTCCCCCACCTTTTGGTTTTTTGAGACAGGGTCTCACTGTGTAATTCAGGTTGGCCCTGAACCCACTATGTAGCCCAGGCAGGCCTTGAACTCATGGCAATCTTCATGCCTCAGCTTCTGGAGTGCTGGGATTATAGACAAGTACTACTATGCCTGGCTGAGAATCACCCTCCTTTTAAAGTTAAATATGAGATTTGATAATGAATGCAGAAGAACAAGTGAGAATTAGGGTGACTAAAAAAAGACCAAGGGAGAGGACAGGAAGAGAACAGAAGGAGCAATTAGAATTCCTGTTATCATAAGCAACTGGAAATTAAACTGAGTACATAATGCAGTTAATGAATAAATTTTGGTGTTTAAATAGGCAATTTCCACTTATTATCATATTTAAACAAGAAAGGATATAGAGAAAAGTCAATCTAATTAAAAGATGCAGAAAGATCAGATCAAAGGAGTACATTGTGCAAAGCCTGCGGACAGGAAACCACACTAGTCACCACTTCAGTAACTGGATGGAGGAGCTGCTTTCCCGTCACCGTGCTAACCTCAGGTCCTCCAAAGTCCATGAGTTCCTTCTGTTCTATCTCTCTAATTTCACTTCATCTTCACATTCAGATGGCCGTGTTTCCAGAAACATCCTGAGGCAGGCCGTGAGGAGTGCTTGGCATCCTCCTAATCAAAGCTGTGTTTCCCTTGTGCTAATGGAAACTTGCACTAAGACAGTCACACTCAATCTGAGGTGGATGAAGAAAAGGATGAGTGGGTGGCTAACGCACACAGGACCACCCACGTGTCAACATTCACACTATGTTTCTTTGAACTAAGTAGACAGCCTGTTGGATTTTAAAAATTAACTTTAAAAATAATAGATTGAAACAAAAATTTCTCCCCATAAAGCCTTCTCCAAACAATAATGTAACACTATACCCATGAGATTTGGTAAAAAAAAAAATCACAAAGAACACATTTGACCCTTAAAGAGTATCTGCCCTACCTTCCCCAAATATTAAAATAAAGGTTGCCTTTTTAGTTTGAAGCACCACTTTGATTTTGAACTGTTAGGACAATCATTTGTAACATTTTCCCTCTAGGAAAAATGCTACAATTCCAGAAAAATTAGAGTTTCTAAGAGAAAAAGGTGAATTTATAAGAAATGCTTACTTTAAAATGAATTTATAAATAGGGTTTAAATGAGTTTCCTCAGTACAAGAACTGATTTATAACAAGTTGGTCTCTATGCTAAAAGGAATATTACTAAAAAACAAAACAAAACATCCACCCTTTTATTCATCTTGCCTCCTAATTATGGTAAATTCCGTTCTTTGGAGATTGCAACTAAACAATACCCTTCCTCCATCCTCCAAAGACCTAATGCAATACAGATACAAATATTAAATACTTTATAGACACACATATACCCTTAACTACAGACTTCTATTTGATAGGTCCTTATTGACCCTTAGAGTCTGCAGAAATTTTTTAAGGTAATCAATTGTACTTTGATTTTATATCAAATAGAGCTGCACAAAGATGTAAAGGATTATACCTGCTAAAATTTACTACTTACTACATGCTATTAATTCTCATAAAAACTCTGAGGTAGCTATTAAAATCCACCTACTAGAGATGAGAAAATAGGTTTAGAAAAGTTCGATGACTTGAGGAGGGTCAACACAGATGGACACTGCTTAAATTTCAACTCTCAAGATTTATGTTTGATTTCACTGAGTACGTACTAATCGTTCTTGTCTCCAGCTTTAACACAAGTCCCAAGACCTGTGAATTTAAACTGAAGAAAAGGGAGAGAACCAAGCTACAGGCATGTGTGTGGGAAGAGAGAATATAATCAAAACACATTTATACAAGTGAAAAATGTCAATATATTTCAGAGATCATCAAATCCTGGCAGTACATAAAGCAGTGAGATTTATTATCCAGCTATAAAATCTGACTTACAAGTATATTTAGCTCATATGCAGAAATTCTGAGGACATAAATTTGACCTCATTTTCTTCTAAACAAGCAACCTCAAGTAGTATGGTTAGAATAAAAATGATCCTATAAAAAATTACTCTAAATCTAGATACACGCTGAAGTGCAATATCACAGACAGAAGCTCTTTTATGAGAAATCTCACAAGTCCCTATCCTCTAGAATGATTTTTTATCCTGCATTCTAATTTCATTCTTTTTTATAAATTAGAACCCAAGAAACACCACTTTCTAGTACAGTGATTTACTCCTATTAAATAAACTATTGTTTGGACGGCAATGATTTCCAGCCATGACCTACAAGTTTACATATGTTCTGAACAGATTTATTCTTTTTCTGTTCAATTTACAATTTTTCCTGTTTTTGGGGAGTGTGGTGTGGGGGGGGGGGTCTGGTGTTGCTGAAGACTTGAATAAAGTAAAAGCAAAAGAATAATTAGTCAAAAGTAGTATGAGGAAATACATTAGTGATGTATGTATTTTTATCTTTCTAAAAATCAGGAATATACCAGGCATAGTAGTACATGCAACAGGATTGCAAGTTGGAGCCCAATTTGGGCAACTTAGCAAGATCCTGTCTCAAAATAAAATATTTGAAAAGAAATGGAGAAATAGTTCAGTGCAAAGGCCCTGTGTTTGGGTTGTAGCATTGCAAATAAATAGGGCTTGGTTTGTAGATCAGTGGTAGAACATTCCTGGGTTCAATTCATAGTATTGCCCCTCACCTCCAATCAGTAATCAGTCTGGCATTTTGTCATCTCCTTTATGGAGTTAATAAAAATGACAAGTAATGTGTGAGGCAACATATATTTATTCTGAGCATTTAAGTCATCATTTCCTTGTGCATACAATGATTAGGTAGTGCCAATTAAATTTTCTCAAATAAATAAAAATAAGAGCTTATACCATAAACCAAAAGACACTCCAGAAATGCCAACTGATAATATGCCCAATATATTAATTCTATAATATTCTATTTTTTCCCTCCATCTTTTTATTGGAATGAGAGCTAAAATTAACTTAGTTGAAGCAACACATTCTCACTATGGCAGGAAAGTTTGATTACATATTAACAAATAAGATTTACAAATAATAAAGTTAGCCTTAAATAGCTAAGGTAGGGTCTCAAAGTGAAGAATTTTGTCCAAGCCTAAACTGTAAATAAAACGTGAGGCTTAGGCAGGAGGAATGCTGTGAGTTCAAAACCAACCTGAACTACACAGCAATTCCCTATCTCAAAAACTGAACTGACTAAAGTGGACTCCCTAACAAAGAATTACTTGTCCCACAGATCCTAAAATTCACGATGGCATGCTGCAACATGAGCAAAACAGAGCATTTATTATCATACTGCTTGTGATATTCCCTTTGAGAATAAAACATTCCCCTGCTAAATGAGAGCCTACAGATCATCTTAAAGAGAAATGATCTAGGAGCCTTGAATTTTTGGCAAGCAATTGGTAAGAACTATTTCAAAAGGTCATCCTTAGGCTGAGGATGTAGCTCAGTGTTAGAGAGCTCTTCCCTATCACATGTGAGGCTGTGATTTCTACCACCAGTGCTGTTAAAAAATAAGTAAATAAAGCACATCCTTGAGCAATTACTTTATACCATAGTTATATAAGATATTAAGTGAAATTGACTTAAGGGTCTATGGAAACTTTCTGTGTTATATTTGTAACTTTTCTGTAAATCTGTATTATTCTCCTCCAAATGAGCTTATTACAGTAAGAATAACAATAATTTTTTTAAATTTTTTTTTTTTAAGAAAGAGGGGACTGGGGATATGGCTCAGTGGCACTGTCTGCCTGGCAAGCACAAGGTTGTTAAGTTTGATTCCTAGTACCAGCTTTAAAAAAAAGAAAAGAAAGAAGGAAGGAAAGAAGGAAGAAAGAAAATACACAGAACACAATGTCCAAAGAAAGAAACAAAGAAAGAAAGAGAGAGACAGAACACAATGTCCACAGAATTACAAAGGAAGATAGAGATCCAAGGGTCTCTAGAGTAATAAGCAAAAGGGCCTTAGGAGAACCAAGCTCAAAAGCAAAAAGCAAAGTACATGTAGTGGGCTGGTCAAAAGGTCCCTCAAGTGGCAGATTCTAACAGAAATATGGTAACTCAAATTGGAATATCACAAAATACCTCCAAGAGCAAACAGAAAAATCAGAAGGAAGGAAAACTGTAATATATGATCAAAAATCTAGAGAATACTCATTATCATTCAAAAACCACACATATTTTCTTGCAAATATGAGATGACATTTCTAAAATTCTAACATCTGTGAAATCACAAAAGCTGTATTTCTAAAGCTCCAAAGTGTTTCTTCATTCTAAACAGACTTATTTTCAAAATAATGGACTAATAAAATCCACAACTGAAAGTAAACTTATTTCTAACTCCCTCGTAACAGATTGTTCCATATCAGTTTGTAGAGATATCAAAGGAATCAATTAATATTCTAGTGATAATATTAATTTTTGCCTAATGTCTACACCCCAAGTACAATAGCTGCTACCACTGTGAGTCATCATCTTAGTGTACCATAGCCAGGTATTTTAATAGTACTTCTTATGAAAAAGCTCAGTGAATACTCCCAACTACTCCCAAAGACAGCAATCTCATTTTCCAAAAGTAGAAGCAAAGAAAGAGTACACCACAGAAACACAAAGCTCTAAATTAACAGTATGTTTTATCTCAAAGTCCATCTTTTCTCCACCATCTAGTATTACACTGAAAATGGAAAGTCTGCTTTAATTGAAGTATAAATGGTAAAACAACTGCAGGACACTAAGGTGATACTCCTACAAAAGAATAACAATATAATGAAGTTCTATTATTTACATCAAGAGACACTGTTACTAGGAACCAAATTAGAGGTCATCATAACCCAGCATTTTACTTTTGAATTAAAATGAATTCAAAGTCATTTCTGCAGGTGTTCTGGTGCTTTCACATCTAGGATGTCCTTCAGAAGCTACAAAAACACTAACACAAAGCTTAGTATGGCGGTACATGCCTATAATTCCAGCTACCCAGGAAGCTGAGGCAGGAAGGTTGCAACTTTGATGTTAGCCTAGGAAACTTAGTGAGACCCTGTTGCAAAACCAAAAATATAACGGGCTGGTGATGTAGCTCAGTAGCAGAGAACCCCTGGATTTGATTTTTAGTACCAAAAAACAAAACAAAACAAAAAAACAACAATAAAGGTGAAACTCCCTTGGAAGCATCCATTTCCTTTTTAATAGAACCCAGTACCTGTACTGTATTTGCTGGTACAGTGCTGCCACCATGTGGAGAAGCCTCTGAAAAAGTGGAACAAAATCACTCCTCAAGAGCAGCAAAATGAGTCTTTTCTATTCAAATAAAAGAACTGAGATGATTTAATAATAAAACAGTATCTATATAAAGACCTCTTTGTTCAAAACTGCAGTTATTTTATTTATTATTTTTTGTAATTTTAATACTTTTTTAAGGTTAAAAGAATTGGTCATATAGTTGCCTGCAGCTAGGGAAAAAGTAAAGTAAGATGGACATGTATTGGTAATTAATGAGTTGGGTGATAATAAATGAATTCATTTATTTATTATATTCATCTATTCTTTTCAACTTTAAATGAAGTTGAAGATTCCCTTAATAAAAAGCATAGAAAAATAAAGGGCTTGAGTACAATGAACTGGATGAAAACCAGCCCTCTCCTCTACAAAGAAAACTGAGTAAATCAGACAAACTAGGCCTGTCCTAGAAACTTAGCATTTTCTCAACTGATCTGCATAAAGACCTACAAGTACTACTTGAGTTTTAAAAAATGAAAAATGCCCTTACTGCTAAACCCTCATTTTTGCAAGAAGCATTTACACTGACGTAAAGATGCCTTTTTCCCCTCAAACTGGAATGGTCTGCAGGAGTTAGAATTCACTTTCACTTTAATCCATCCTTAGCACCACTGAATATTTAATAAGTTTCCACAGGATACATGACATTCTGCTTATCTGCTTGGTGCTGGAATCCAAACACTTCATCTCATTTGTCCTCAGGTTAAGAATTTCAAAGACAGTTGTTCAGAATAACAGTGAATTAAAAGCAATAAGGAAAAGGTTGGTACCAGTTAATACTGCATAAAACAGGTATTATTGTCTTATGAGCTTATTTCTTTATGGAACCTTTTTTAAAAAGGTACCACAAGGTACTGCTGTGGAAAGGGGTTGTACAAAAAGTAGGCTGACTCCAGTACTGGTAATGATGCTGTCAGAAGACATGGCTTAAGGCAAGCATTTCTGCATCCACCCAAAGGTGACAGGGTAGCTGAAAGCTGACCGATGGTAGTGTAATAAGAACTTTTAAAATTGTATCTTGCTTCACCCTTTGACATTACTACTAATCTGGAGAATAATAAATAGAAACCGACGCTACCCATCAAATAAAACGAATCAAATGAGATGTCAAAGTATAGATATGAACAAGCAATCTGCAAGTGAGAGATATTCAAATTCCAACTGTCTCCATCTGAAAAAGTTCAACAAGAAAGTATTTAGTTACCCACTGGTTAACTCTGTTACCTTTAAATAAATACAGCACAGACAAAAAGGGAGCACTTTTTTTTTTCTGCAGCAATGGGAACTGAACCCAGGGTTTCAAGCAGGCTAAGAAAGTGGTCAATCACTAAGTTACATTCCCGGCCCTCTTATTAATACTTTTACACAGAGACAAGGTCTTTTTTTGGGGGGGTGGGGGCCACCGGGGATTGAACCCACGACCTTGCCCTTGCCGGGCAGGCGCTTAGACCGCTGAGCTAGATCCCCAGCTCTGTTTTTGAGACAGGGTCTCACTATGCCATTCAGGCTGGCCTTGAGCTCACTTTGTAGCCCAGGCTGGAGACAAGGTCTTAATAAGTTGCCCAGGCTGAAGTCAAACTTTCGAACTTCTAAATCAGCTTTCCAAGTAGCTAGGATTATGGGTGTGTACCACTGTACCCAGCAAAAGAGAAGATGTGAAGAAAGTTCTCAGTTTCTTTCATCAGCTCTGTAACACACTTGGTAACCAATCTGTCAATTCAAGTAAGATCCAGTTACTAGCAAAGTCCATGCATCACTTGAGACTTCATTTCACTAGAAATTTAAAATGTTAATAACGTAAAAACAAAAAATCTCAACTTTAAGGTGTTAAATTCTGGCCGCAAACATTTAGAACATAATGAAATTGGCTAAAAAAATAACATAACAACAATAACAACAACAACAACAAAACCCTTGTCCCAGAGTTCTTTAAAAGTGCACTGTATGAATTTAAGGTGAAACCTGAAGAAAATGATTAAAATACTGGTTTATTTCTAGACAAACACACGGTGGGTAAAACACAAAGGTTCGCTTTAAGACCTGTTATTTTAGTGCTTGATTCTTTTCCCAAAAACACCTAGTGTAGTGGTGGTGAACCTATGGCACGTGTGCCACAGTGGGCTGTTTGTATCACGGAAAGCTCTGAAAGGTCCACCACCACTGACCTAGGGTGTGACATATATGATTGTGGAATACACGGAAGTCACGTTTCTCACAATATCCTATGGCTCCATGTCTCACAGACAAGGTCTGTCTTAAACACATCTTAAAAAGAGACCCATTTTAAACACTGCTCTTTTTAAAAAGATGCTTCTTACCATTGGATTTGAATCTGCTATGAGGTCCCGTAGAGAATCGAGAAATCCCTGATCTTCCACCATTTGGGCATTGATGTCATGGAGTTTTGCCACACAGACTGCTGCTGTCTTCCGAACATAGGGGTCTTCATCCTTCAAGCACTTGCGAAGGGGCTCACAAAGATATTCTGTAATCTTGTCCACCCGGATGCACCCCATGGTTCTGACTGCCAAGGCCCGAATCAAAGGATTGGGATCTTCACAGTCCTATAAAAACAGATCATCAATTGCAAATATATAAGGTGATTAAAAAGCAAACAGTCCAGTTGACATAAACCATAAGAGTATTTAAGTTTCCAGTTACATTGTACTTCAAAATTCAATTTCCCATGTCATTCTTTTTCTAAGAATCAGTCTTGTCTAGTCAAGAGTTTAGAAAAAAATAATTTGTTTTTATTTTTATTTATTTACTTTGTTTGTTTTGAGACAGGGCCTCACGATGTAGCTCAGGCTGGTTTTGAACTCACTATATAGCCAAGGCTGGCCTCGAACTCAAGGTGATCTTCCTGCCCCAGCCTCTCGAGTGCTGGGATTGTGAATGTTGTGATTACAGTTGTGCGCTACCACACCATTTAGCTGTTTTTATATACATAATGAGAAAAGGCCCTGTAGGATTCCAAAGGCCAGCCATATAGATCTATGCATAGCTTTAACCTTCAAAAAACAAATTAAAATCCCCCCAATGATATTTAGTCCATCTCTGAACCACCAGGCAGGGAGAATGAAATGTTATGTTCTCTCTGACTCTAAATGCAGAAAAATAAAAGAAAAGTGTCTATGAAAAGGAAGTAGTGGGGCTGGGGATGTAGCTCAGTGGCACAGAGCCTGCCTGTCAAGTACAAGGTTCTGGGTTCAATTCCTGGTACAAAAAAAAAACCCAGCAACAACAAAAGAGAAGTAGCATATTTGCTATTTTTCAAAATGTAAATAGAAGTTCTAACTTTAGAAATGCTAATTCAAAAAAAAAAATTTTTTTTTTTACTAAGTTTCAGTCAGTGCTGGGCAGGGTAGCACATGCCTATAATCCCAGCACTCGGGAGGCTGAGGCAAGAGGACTGCTGTGATTTCAAGGCCAGTCTGGGCTACATAGTGAGTTCAAGCCCAGCCTAAATGACATAGTGAGACCCTGACTGAAAAAAACAAAAAAAAAGTACTGAAGTTTCAGTCACAGGAAAAAAAACAAGTCTAAAACAATGGAAACAACCCAACTATTATGCTCATAAATCTAATGCTAGGAAAAGCATGACTGGCTAGTCCACCACATTAAAAACTTTTATCACTTTTTAAAAATGTCACAATGGTATCGTGGTTATGTTTTTAGAAAGAGATCTTACTCTGACATATGTAAGAAATTATATGATCTTTGGAATTTGTTTAGAATTATACAGTGGTGATGGGGGAATCAGAAAGATATATATATGATACTGGGCATGGTGGCACATGCTTGTAATACCAACACTCAAGAGGCTGAGGCAGACTGCTATGAGTTGAAGCCCAGCTTGGACTACACAGTGAGACCTCGGATCAAAAAAAAAAAAAAAAAAAAAAAAGTAGGAAGGTAGGTAGTATACATCTAGGGAGTAAATAACAGTGGCTACATGTCAGTAACTAAAACAGCAAGACAGGTACTTAAGAATTGATTATACTATTCCCTCTGATTGAATGTTAAAAAATTTTCCTAATAAAAAGTTTAATCAAATGGTGTAAGACCTAATACAACAAATGTAATGCCTATGATTTTCACTATTTCTGACTCATCAGCTTAATTTCTACAAAGAAAAAATAGATAAATCCTCAGGTAAGTAATATTACAGTGGTAAGTCCAACTTCTGTCACCCTGGAAGGTAAAACAGGGAGGTTTCTAGATCTCTTCTATCCATCTGGCAGGCACACATGTACCAAGTCCTGCCAATAGATAGCTCACCATATGGTTCGAACTTCTCTGAATGACTCATGCTGGCATACTGAAGGCTTAAAACATGAATACTCTACTCGCTGCCAGTACTTCCCTAGCAGCCTCCTTTTGGAACAAAGACAGCTTATTTGCAATACAGACACTATATCAAGATTCATTTCTGAAAAGTATGAGGTAAAATGGACTGCTCTTGAGTTCTTGGGAAAAACTACCTTCACAAAGCTGTTGACAGCCATGATGGCCATGTCTGGTTGACTCTTGGCGTAGTTCATCAAATACAGATACACAAGCTTCTTTAGTTCCAGGTTATCCGTCTGCATACAGTTGACGACATCCGGAAAGAGAGAGCTGAAAGGAGAACAGAAAGACAGAAAAAAGAGTGAACAAGTACGGGTGCCAACCTGCTGATAATGAAAAAATAGCCTCATATTACAGAATGATTTGATAGAAGGACAAGGACTCCACAGTAACAATTACTATCATGAAAAAGAATAACTACAGTTATAGTTCTGGTCCCAAGGTCTCTAAGTTGGTTTTCTTTTTTATTTCTCTCTTGACATTTCTTTCTTTTCTGGGGGATACTGAGGTCGAATCAAGAGCCTTACTCATGTTAGGCAAGTGCTCTACAACTGAGCCATATTACATTGCCTCCTTCCCTCTGAATAGTATTTGGAAAAACAACAACAAAATACCAACTTTTATTATGGAAAATTTCAAATAAGCAAAAGCAGAAAGCAGCATAATGAGCACAAGTTACTACTCACAAACATCAATACAAGTCTGATCTTGTCTCATATAAACCCTCAACCCATTGTCCTTACCCATCCATTCCCACCTCTTTCAGCTGCTCCAGTCTAGTTTTTATTTCTTACATTGCTGGGGATTAAACTCAGGATGCTTTATGCATGCTAGGCAAGTGCTCTACAACTGAGCCATATCCATAGCCCTCTGAATTATTTTAAAATAAAACCTAGATGTCTTATTTCATCGATAATATTTGGTGCATTTACTTATCAATTTTTTTAAAAACTCATTCCTTTTATTACACCAAAAAAATTAACAATAATTCTTCACAGCAAAAAACTGCAGTTTAGCAGCCAGGGATATAGCTGAGCAGTGCAGCACCTGCCTGGCAAGCGTGAGGTCCTGAGTTTGATTTCCGGTACCCAAAACAAACAAACAAAAAAACTGTAGTTTTAAAGCATGACGGTTATTATATTTTTTAATGCTAAAGTTATGATACTTTTTAATGTTCATATTCTTCCTTGACGAGTGAGAATTTCCTTCCTGAGTCCTTGTAATGCATTTTAAATGATTACCTTGTCTCCTCATGATAAGATGCTTTATCTAGGCTCATTTTGTGCATTTCTAATCCCAGATCTGAATCAGCTACTTCTCTATGATGTCCTGATATCCCTTTTACTGAAATTTACTTTTTCAACATTACATAGTCACACAAATAAAAACTGGAGCGTACTGAAATATAAAAGTTTATACCTTTCCTAAGTTATGGTCATTTCATAACACCATTGTCCTGTAATACACAGAACAGAAATTTTTCCATTAACTTGGAAGGACTGACTTGATGTTGATGGATTTTAAATTGTAAGCTGTATTTTTAAAATACGAGTTAATTATAATTTGATGGGAAGTTAGCAGTTAGCTTCCCCCTAGAGCATTATTAAAGTACTGTATAAATGTTAAGTTTTTCTAGATACGTTATTAGTATACAGAAGAAACACATAAAATGTCAACATATTTCTACAGAAGAAAATTGCTGAAATAATTGGTCAAATAGTGTAATTCCTATACATACACAAAAACAGGGTATGAAAGTAGAAATTATTTATAAAAAGATGGACTTCTGGACATGCAGGATATATGTCTGTAATCCTGGCATTCTGGAGGCTGAGGCAGGAGGATTTCAAGTTTGAGGCCAGCCTGGGCTTCATAGTGAGTTCAAGCCCAGCCTGAACTATGCAATGACACTGTCTCCAAAGGAAAATAAAAGAGAAAAAGACAAAAAAGGGAAGATGACCTGTAAATTCAAAGAATTTGTTACATCTCCAATGAACCATTGAGTATTTATTCTGGAAGGCAATAAATTGTGTTTATCTTGTCTGTATAGTATCGAGTGCCATATCATGCACATATAAATATCTAAGAAACACTCTCCAAATGAGTTTTCTTTCCACTTTTTAGGAAAATAACTTATGTGCAAAATGACTATAAAATTAGCAAATACATATGAAACATTAACTAATAGTAAATTTTTTTCTGATACAATAGTAAACTTAAGATCCTAAATAACTCTAACAATCCAAAGACCAGTAAGATTCAACAACTTAGGTTCAAGACGTAAAAACTGTTAAATTAGACTCCTAAACTTCCCAATCCAATCCAATCCAAAAAGCTAGAAACCTAAACTTCCCAATATGATAGCTATTAGTCACACATGGCTACTGAGTGAGCCCTTATAATGTGACCAGCCTCAAATGCAATGTGCTGTAAATGTAAGACACACAATAAATTCTGAAGACAGTGTGATAAAGGCAATATAAAATATTTCACTAAAAATTATTCATGAGAAGTTAGCTATGGCCTTTCATGCCTATAATCCCAGCACTCTGGGAGGCTTAGGCAGGATATAAGTCTGGG
>RJWT010003328.1:0-36912 GCA_004365215.1 Cuniculus paca | reverse complement strand
TGTGGTGTTTTCAAAAATTCTTAATATGTAGAATGATATTAAGGATCAGGGAGACAACAGACATACTCTGGGAAGATCACAAATTTGAGCTCAGCCTGGCCAACTTAGTGAAATCTTGTCTCAAAATAAAAAAAAAAAAGGAATAAGGAATGTACTACGAAAATAAAAACCCAATATTTTGACATTTGCAAGTAATTTTTTAACTTTTTCTATTCATTGTAACACCTTTGGTTTCATATAAAGCATTATAATATTAATCCCATTTCATTTAATATTATCAGAAGATTATCTTTCAATATTTTATTTAAAAGTTTAAGTCAGGTTTACAATATTTAGGTATAATTTATTTACAGCAGCATTACCCTTTTAGGGTTCAGTTCGATGAGTTGTGGGAAATGCATAAAGTCATGTAATCAAGCCCCTAATCAAGATACAGAACAACTTCATAACCCCCAAGATTCCCTTGTGCTTTTTGTTACTACACCCTTCTTCATCCCAGGTCCTGGCGAGGACTCGAGTTATTGATTTAAGGTTATTTTTGTTATGATCAGAGAACATACTCTGAAGATTTCAGTTCTTTTGTTGAGAATGGTTTCTGGTCTGAAGTGTGGTCCATGGTGACTTGAAAGGAACATGTGCTCTGTTGCTGTGTATCCTCTGAGTCAAGTCCTTTGATAGTGTTGCTCAGGTTTTCCACATCACTGCTGATTTTCTGAATACTTATCCTGGTAACCACCGAGAGAAGTGTGCTTTCCATCTCTTATTATCCAGTTCTATCAGATTTTCTTTATGTATTTTGAAACTACATTGTTATCCACAAGTAGTATTCTGATGAACTCTTGGTCAATTGGCCACTTTAGCCTTTTGTAATATTCCCCTTTATGTCTGGTAGTATTCCTTGCTCTGAAGTCTAATAATCGTTTTTAAAGATAGCCATTCCATCTTAGTTTTCATTAGAGTTTTTTTTCTTTTCTCTCTCTTTCTTTTTCTCTTTTCTTTCTTTCAACAGAGTCTCTCTTTGTAGTGTAGGCTGGTCTTGAACTCACTATATAAGCCAGGTTGGCCTCAAACTCACAGCAATAATCCAGCCTAATTCTCCTAAGCGCTGGGATTATAAGTGTGCATCACCACATTTGGCTTTGTTCATGTTTTAATAGTATTTTCTTCCTACTTGTCTTCTTCTGAGTTATGTTTTTATATGTAAAGTGAATTTCATATAGATAGCATTAGATAGATACATAGTTGGGTATTGCTTTTTTAAAAAAAATCCAGTCTGACATTCCTATCTTTTATTTGAAGAGTTTAAACCATTTACATTTAACATAATTGTTGACAGGGCTGTATTACCATTTACCTTTTTGCTAACTGCTTTTTGTTTTTCTAGCTATTCTTTCTTCTCTTTTCCTCTATTTCCACCTACTTTTAGATTATTTCCTATGAATTCATCTATCTCTACTATTGTTTTAAAAAAATTTAAGTGGTTTCCTAGGCTTTATAATATGTACTTTTGATTTATCACAGTCTACCTTCAAATAGTATTATAAAACTTCAAATATGGTGTTGGAGCCTTACAACAGTATACTTCCAATTCCTCCACACAATTGTGCTACTGTGAGTATACATTTAATTTTACATATCGAACGAACTCCACAATACATTGTTTCTATTTTTGCATTAGTCATCTTTTAGGGTAATTAAATTGAGGAAATTTTTTGTATGCATTTTCACTTTTACTTTTTCTGGAGCTCTTAATTTCTTTGTCTGTTACCATATTCTTTTTGCCTGAAGAATTTCTTTTAATACTTCCTCTAATATGTCTTCTGGAAAGAAATTTTCTTAATTTTTTGTCTGTAAAATAATTTGGCCTTCAACTTTAAAGATATTTTTAATGGTTATTGAATTCTAATAGTCCACCCTCACTATTTTGTCATGTTATTATCTTTTGGGTTGTATAACTTCTGAAGAGATGTGTGCTATCATTCTTATTTTTGTTCCTTTGTATCTTACATATATTTCTCTATTGGCTGTCAAAATTTTTGTATTTGACTTTTGGCAGTTCAATTATGATATGTCTACAAGTGTGTCTAGGTTGTGTGTGTGTGTGTGTGTGTGTGTGTGATGTGTGCTAATATCCCTGCTTGTGGTTTTTTGTTATCCTTAGATCTATGATTTGGTGTATCACTTTTAGAACATCCTCAGACATCTCTTCAACTGTTATTTTTTTGCCTTCTCTGTGTCTTCTCCTGGTACACAATTACACATATGTTAGACCATCTTCTATTTCACGTGACTTTGGATTCGCTATTCCTTTTGTTTCTGCTCTTTGCTTCTTTAGTACCTCTGTTTGGATAATGTCTACCAATGCATCTTCAAGTTTGCTGGTTTTCTTCAGCTGTGTCTAGGATATGGATGAATTCATTAAGGAAATCCATGATACTGTTTTTCTTTTATTTCTAGCAAGTCCTTTTGACCTTATTTTCTCATTTTCACCTCTGTGCTTAACTTGTCTATCTGTTCATGCATATTTCTCAGCTTTTCCACTACAGCTTTTAATACATTAACTGTCACAAAGTCCTCATGATTCCACAATAGGGGTCATTTCCAAGTTGATTGATACAACTGTTAATCGTGGTCTGTGTTACTTGGTGGTGTCTCATTGCATTTAGAGTATTGTGTGGAGAAGAGACTGAAGGAAATAGTTTGATTTCTTGGAAATGGGCACGGTTGTTTTTCTGGTAAACTGTTAGCAAAGGGAGTTGGTTGGTGTATTCAGGAGCCGATCTGGATCTGGGCTTTACTGTTGCTTTGGTTATATTCGGCTGCCCGCCTGCTTCTGATTTCCCACGGTGCTGCTTCTGCATTATGTTCAAGGTGTAGTTGTGTTACTGCAGAGCTTTCTATCGTTTCTGATTCCCTATGTCACATGATGCACGTGTGCATCCCTACATGTGTGACCTCTCCAGGCTCTGCCTTCTCTCCCGGGGACAGATTGACTGTATTTGTTACTCTACATGAAGCTTGTGTTGTGGGCTCTCTTTTGTTATTGTCCAGCTCCTGTCTTAGAGAAGAAATAAAAATTTACATATCATTGAAAATGTCATAACTGAATTAAATGTTGAACCACAGACCTGGAGAAGATATTTTCAGTGCATCAACAATGGCAACGACAAAACAAAACAAAGCAAAAAGAAGAAAAATCTAACCTACCAACAAAAAATTAATGTATAGAATATACAAACAATTTCTTCAAATTAATAAGGAAATCAATAGAAAAATAAAGGGCAAAAAACTTGAGCAGGTATTTTTGTTTGTATGTATACCTGTGTGTGCCTGGATCTGGGTGCAGGTATTTTTCAATATTCTTTCTCCCTACCCCCAGTGGGAGCCAAACTTTGTCCTGTAGCTGTGGTTGGATATCAATGCTTGGCATTGGTACGGGATTTTTGGTTGCAAATGGTGTCCTGTTTCCCTCCAAAGTCTGGAGAATTTTTCTTCTGTCTTTTCCTCAGGTAAAATGTGCCTGAGAGAGACACATTTTACTTCTCCTTCCTAAATGCTTAGGTTTTTTGTTGTTTTTGTTTTTGTTTTTTGTAAAGGGATACTTTTAATTGCTTTTTCATTTTTACATTGCGGTTAACTTCACCATTTTTGGGTGCTATTTTTGCAATTAAAGAGTGGTGTCTGCTGCAAATAGCTGTATGTGAATTTTCTCTGACTTTCACATAATTTCCTGAGGAGACATTCCTAGACAAATAACCAAAATACATGAACATTTAAAAACTCTTAACATACGATACCAATTGCCTACTGGGAATTTTAGCCCATTTTGCATTGTTCTTACTATTGTTTGAATGTTCCAATTTTCCTGTCTTATGAACATTTAATAATATTTACCAAATGTACAAATGACATCTTTTTGCCCATTGTACTGAGTGTGAATTTCATCTCTTAAACTCGAGCTGAACACTTTTCACACATTTATTAACTTGTGGTGTGTACTATAAACTGAACGTTTTTCTTATTCATTTATGTAATATATTTATATTAAAGTTTACCTACTTTTATCATATCATTGCAGTCATTTTTCTTATCTTTTTGTTTCTTTTAAATTGCTTGTTTTTTAAAAATAGACAAAAGATTTAAATCATACTGAAAACCTGTCAGTTTCTTCATTTGAGGTATTGCTCATTGTTTCTAAGCCTCAAAGTTCTTCCCTGTTTCTTAAACAAGACAGGTGCTTTCCTTTATACGTTTTCAAAAATGGGTTGATTTTTCATATTGCTCTTTAATTCATTTAGAATGTATTTATGAATATGTCGACAGGCAAGATTTAGAGCTGCAACTTTTTTTCTCCTTCAAGCCCAACCAATCATGCTAGCAAGTGTTAAAAAAAAAACCAAAAACCAAAAACCAAAAACAAACAAACAAAAAAAAAAACAGGAAAAACAGCCAAAAATGATTGATTATACTGTGAGACAAATTTCAGAGACCCTCATTTGCACAGGGCTCTCTGTAGTATGGCTGACTTGATTATGATTTTCATCAACTTACAACAACAAAATATCTTAGCCATAATGGACTCAGACCTTCAACTCTTCTGATTTTGACCTCTCCTCTGACATAGTTCTCCTGTGTTCAGTGGCTTTGTTTGGTCAGCGTGTCGTTTGGGATCTGACTAAGGGGAAGTAGGGTTGGCAGTGCTTCCCATTGGGTCTAATGGGATATGTCTGTGTGGTGCGGCTGCTTCTTTCATATTAAAGTTATGTTAGGTGTCCTGCTGCAGGAATGTGCCTCCAGAATATTCTTACCGCTCGCTGCTCAGATTCACTCTCGGTCGAAAGGCTAAGAACCCAATTATGTCATACCCAGCACCTGAGTGTAGGGGCAGGAGAGGAAAATATGGTTTGCAATTATTCTGTGGAAAATTCTTCTCATTATGAGATATAAAAAATCAAGCATTGAGGATTTGATTCTCATCCTTGTCTCATCAAACTGAGAATTTCTTTCTTGTTGGGAACATACCAGATGAGGCAATGTATTTTATTACAAACACATCATATTTGTTTTTATTTAATTTTTGAAATGAGAATTGCACAAAGTAGAATTTACTAGGATTTATTTTTTCTGCTAATGCTAAGCCTGGAGGTGGTGGTTTCATGACTGGCGATGACCAGGGCAGCATCTCCTTCAGTTCAGATTTCTCTTAGGGTTTAAACAGTTTTCTCTGCTTCAGCTGTCACAGCTGTGCTCATGCCAGGAAGCAGAAGGGACCGTGCCAGCTCTGTGTTTCACATTTTGTGATTCTCCATTTATTTATTTTTGGTTAGATTATCTAGTGGCATATATATATATTTTTTTCATATACTTTTAAAGTACTGGGTCTTAGATTTATTTGTTAGCCTTTGCATGATTTATGTCTAGAATGTATGATTTTTCCTTCCGCATTTCCACTGAGTCTATTTTCTTTGCTTTACCTGTTTGTTGTTGTCTAACTTAGTATCATTTCCCACTTCATTCTTTCCAATTTCATCATGGAAATGTTGGAGACTAGAATTGTCCAGAAACAGAGCCTGCTCTGTCCCTTCCACTTCCTGGTGCAGAATGGTGCAGCAAGCATTACTGTGACTTTGGGCCAGGGTGCTGGGTTTGAGAGGTTGGTTCTGTCACTTCCTTGTCGTGTGAACTTGGGAAAGTGCAAACCTACTTGTGCTTCTGCTCTCTTGTCTGTGGTTACAAGCAGTGCCCTCTCCTAGAATTTTGATGAGGATTAAACTTAAGGATATTTTTCAAGTGCTATAGAATTAGCGAGTAGGACTTAAGCATTTGGTAAACATGTTGACTATTTAATGGTTGCTGGCCTGCCAATACATACATGCACCTTGCTTTATTCAGGTGATTCTGGACTGATGAATACATGGTTCTCATCTTTAATCTATAACTACTTAAATTGTAGTGCTCTTGATTGCCTTGTACATATGCACACATATTGCAGAACTGAGAGTAGGTAAACAGCATTAATTCACTGGTAGAGAATGTGCAGATTTAAGGGTGCATCCACATAACATTTGACATGAACGGCTCTTTGCCCATTGTGTTAGTTAGCTTTCCATTACCACAAAAAAATACCTAAAGGAAATAAGCTTCCAAAGAAAAGAAGTTCATTTTGGCTCACAGTTTTGGTGGTTTCAGTCCATGACTGAGTGGAGGTGCTGCTTTGGGGTCTGTGACAGTGGACAAAGCAAAACTACTCACCCTTTGATGCTTGGAAGCAAAAAGACAGAAGAACAGGCTGAATTCCTAATCCCTCCTTTAAGGGCAGTCCCCCAATGACTGAGAGACCTCTCACGAAGGCCACATCTTCCCAATAGCACCAAAGATTCCACCACTTCCCCATAGCACCACTGCCTGGGGACTGAAACTTTAACATATGGTAGAGAATCCTCCACCTTAAGAGCATTCCGGATCCAAACCATAGTAAACACAATATGCCCTCAGGACACCAATGGGTCTAAGAAATGCCCATGACTGAATGACTTGGTCTTGAGTAATGTAACGGGGTGGGAGATGGATCCTAAGGTAATTCCCTTCCTGCAGCTGAATTAGTCATAACAATAGCAGGTTCATGGAGTGGAGACCATGTCAAGCAGTTTGCATATATTGTAACTGTACTCTTCCATCACCCCACAAAAGAGGGAGATGATCTGTGTTGGAGTCCCAGTGCTGTAATTTGTAACCAACGTTGCCATGAATGATATATCTGGGTTTTGATGCCATCTGAAATATGGCAATAGGATCTCCTCTGTCGAGTTATGGAGACAGATAAAACAGGCTAGATCAAAGCACCTGGCACAGCGTTTGACATAAATATGCTGGTTGCTAAGGAATACTGATTTCCTAGTCATGCAAGTGTGGGGCTGGGCAACAGGCAGAAGAGAGGAGCTATTACAAATCATGCCAGGATGATGTGAGTGGAATGGATAGAAGTATGTGCATTCAGGGTTGTAGACAGGAAAGGAAACGATGTAGGGACCATTTTTCAATGAACACCCTGAGTCTCATGGTTTTTCTGAGGTCTGGAAAAAAACGACCAACTTATTCCAAAAAATAGCTTCATAGTTTTTTAAAAACAGATGGAAACCAAATAAGTATTCATACAAACATAAGGACAGAGATTTCTAAAAGGCCATGGAGCAGGACTGTTAGCTAAGATACTTTCTCTCTCTCTCTGGCTCTCTCTTCTTTTTGGAAGGCGACGCTCTCTCATTTCCAGGAACCTGCTTTGTGCTCTCCTTTTTGGTTTTTATAGCACACCTGCCATGTTGCCCCTGAAGCCTAATGGACTATTTTGCCCCCGAGAGATCTGACAATATTATGCTTCTTTGCCACAACTCTGAAATGGCCAGGACCGGGAAAGTTACCTGAAAGGCAGTGGCTTTCCTTTTTACCCAAGCGAGAGGCTTTTACTGACATTTCTGATAGCTCTGAGAATTGGGGCAAGGAACTTTCTAAACCGCTATGTTTCCTTGAGCTGAGCTCCCTCAAGCAGCTCATGAGTTGGGGAGTAAATGTGCAGCTCTGAGTCCCAATTATGCTGGGGGTTATGCATCCCTTGTGCCATCTGCTTGTTCTTTCATTGAATACAAGTCCTAGGGAGGGGCGAATGCCTATTAATGTCAGTGTGAGAGTCATTTCTGGTGAAATCAACATCCTAAAAGTTGGGCTCCTATCTCCCATTGCTGGGAAGTCCGTAATAAGGGGCCTCATTTCGTTGCTCACGGCAGCAATTAGACCGGCTGTGGCTTCGCAAGGGCACCAGAGACTTTGTGAGATCACCTGAAAAAGCCCTTTCCTACCCTCATCTCAGCTACAATTCCACTGTATTAGAAAAGGAGGGGGAAAAAGTTGGGGAACATACTTGTCTCACAGCTGGGGTTGCACAGAGTACTCATGATTCGTGATGATAAGAAACCTGAATAAATGGCCTTTCTTTTTCTTCTTTATTGAAAAAGACAGAACAATGGGTCACTGTAATGACAATACAGTGACAAAAGTGGTGACAATAAGTACACTTTTTTGGGTGTTCAGCCTTCTTCCCCTTTATTACAATAGTGACCACCCCAGGTGACTGGCCAGGACATCTGGAAACAGATGACAGAATGTTCATAGTTCAGTGTCCCTGTCACCCTACGGAGGCCAAGGAAAGGGCATAGAAAACCCACTATGCACCCCCACTTGAGTTGACCCCTCTTTTGACTTTGGGATAGGACTCCCTAACTGTCCTTTAGTTTCCCCAACACAGTGATGTGGAAATCTGATGTATCTTTTGTTTTATTTTGATACTGGGGATTGAACCCAGGGCCTTCACACTGAGCTACATCTTCAACCACTTTTTTCTCAAGTTTTTAAATTTTGTGACAGAGTCTCATCAAGTAGTTACGTTGTCCAGGTTGTTTTTTTTTTTTAATTAAAAAAATAAAAATGATGATGCAGAATTTCAAAACAAGGTTCCAGGCTGGGATTGAACTTGTGATCCTCCTGCCTCAGCCTCCAAGAGTGCTTGGGTTATAGGCATGGGCCATCATATGTGGCTTATGTTTTTATTCTATTAAGACATTTCTTTTTTTCTTCCTACTTTACTGAGCCTTTTGATGTTTAATTTGACCAACTGCAGTTGTGTCATCTATCAGTATGTTGATGTTGCTTTTTACTTTTGCCTATCCAGTATTATGAATTATCCTCCCTAATTTCTCAATATTAGGCAGTCCTAGAATGTACCCTACTTGGTTGAAGGACTTTATTCTTTCTCTTGCTACTGGATTTTATTTTCATTAATCATCTGAGGCTGAACAATAGCCCAGATATAGACCATTAAAAGAATAAAAGTCAAGTGAAAAATGGAGACATGAAGGTGTTTATTTTGTATGTGTTTGTGTCCTGGAGTCTCTTTGTGAAAAAGATTTATATCCTTCAAAGAATTCTTACAAATCCATAGCAATAGAATGCAGATCAGTAGAAAATGGAAGCAAGTATGAGAATGGGTAATTCACAAAAGAATCAGTAGACATAAAAGTGTCCAGGTACTAGTCATCAAATAGTATACATTAAAATGCATATATTATCTATTACATTGTGAAACGTTACAAAGACAAATCCAAAATCCTTGCTCCTGAGATGAGATGGACGTTTGTAATACTGATAATGGGAATGTAAATAGACACAACTCCTCTAGACGGGAATATGTATCAAAAGGCTTCCATGCATGTTCCCTTGGAAGGAGAGAATTTTATTTGCAGACATGTATCCTAGGGAGGTGTACTAGTTTGCCAGGGGTGCTGTAATGATTTGTGGTTAAGTAGGGTAGCTTAACCAATGGAAATTTACAGGCTCACAGTTCTGTAGGTTGAAGTCCACAATGAAGATATGGACAGGGCTGGTTCCACCTAACGATCAGGTTTCTGAGAGGCGACCTACTCCATGCCTCTCTCCCAGTTCCTAGTGGCTGTTGGTGACCTTTGGCATCCTGTGGCTTTCAGGAGCACTGCCCCACCTCAGCCTTTCCTTGCATGTGGACTTCTCCTTGTGAGGATGGCGCTCTCCAAATTCCCTTTTAAAGTAAGGACACTGGTTGTATTGGATTAGGACCCACTTTACCCCTGCATGAACCTGTCTTAACCAGTTTTCTCTGCCACATCTCTTTTCCAAATTAAGCCACATTCTGAGGTACTAGGAGTTAGGACATAACCATGAGGATGTGTGTCTGGGTGTGTGCATGCGTGTACATGCATGCAAAATTCAATAGGCAACAGGCAGTTAAAGATGTGAACAAAGATTTGGTCCAAAGAGTTGCTTCTCACCACCTCCCGTCCCCACCTCTGTCTAAGCCTCCATCCAAGCCTCCGTCCTTCTCTCTTGGCTTCTGCAAAAGCCTCCCCTCTCCCCTCTCCCTGCTTCTCTCTTTGGCTTCTTACTGTCTGTCCTCTGAGGTCAGCAGCAGCTGCTCCGGAAGAGTGTAACTCAGGTCAGCCAAGGAGGAGAGAAAGAACAGCAGGCAGTGAGGGGAAGGACTGCAGTTAGGTCCGTTATATGAGGTGGAAGGGCAACTGGAAGGAGAGAAGAGGCATATTGGTCAGCCAAGAGACTGAGGGAGTGTGTAAGGTGGGTTGGAATTGAGTATGTTGAGCCAGCCTGGCAAAGAATTTTCCCCATTAGTGGTCCCATGCAGTGGTCTCATCTTAAATTTAAGATGCGCTAGTAATGCATAATGCTGTAACTTGTGTCTTGGATCCATCTTCACTATTTTTCCCATAATTTTCCCCCTGAAACTAGGAAAGTTTCTATTATAATAGAGCAGTCTTGTGTGTTATCGTTAAAGATCCAAGAACAGAAAGCAGTCAAAAGTAAAAGGAATAAGACAGCGGTATATTAGCTATTATCAGCTAGTAGCATATCTGATTCAAGTTGGACATGCTACTCAACTGAACTGAGTGTTTATGTTGTCCAGGGACTAAGAATCTCCCACCTGTTTTAAAAACATTTAATAGTCCATGTTTGCAGAACATAATGTTTCCATTCTTTGCATGGAGCTGGTGCATGTATAGAGCATGTCTTAATTCCTTTTTTCATTCTTCTTTCCCTGCCCTCTGTTTCCCCCTCCCTCTGTCTCTTGATCTCCTTCCCATTTGAAAAAGATGTGTCTCCTTACTTCCTATTATCTGCCTTTTATTTTGCTCTTTATTTATAATTTGGGCTTCACATATAAGAGAAACCGTGGACTATTAAGCTTGTGTGTCTAATTTATGTCACTTAGCATTATGGTCTCAAGGTGCAGCTATTTTCCTACAAATAACTCAACTTTATCTTTCTTTATGGCAGAATAATACTTCATTGTGTGTAAATACCACATTTTATTTGTCTACCCATTGATGGACATACAAGGTGCTTCCAAAATTTAGCTATTGTGAATCATGCTGCTATAAACATGGGTATGAGGGTATCACTGTCATATGATGTCTTTCACTCTTTTGAGAAGACACCTGGAGGGAATAGTTGGGTCAAATGGGATTTCTAGTTTTAACTTTTGAGAAATCTCCATACTGATTTCCACAGTGTTGTCCTAGTTTACACTCCCACCAACAGTATTGAAGAGTTCCTTTTCCCCCACAGCATCCCCAACATTTGTTATTATTTGATTTCTGGATGACAGGTATTCTTTCTCAGTACTGTCTTAATTTCCATTTCTCTAACGACCAGCAATGATGAGCGTTTCTTCATGTGCTTATTGGCCATTTTTACCTTCTCTGAGACATGTCTAGTCATCTCACTCACCCAGTTTTTGACTGAGTCTTTTATTTTTTGGGAGTGAGGAGCTAATTTTTTTTAGTTCTTTACATTTTCTAGATATTAGTCTTCTGTCTGAGGAATAGCTGGCAAATTATTTTTCACTCTTTTGTCTCTTCACTCTGCTGGTAGTTTATTTGCTGTTTTTGTGACCAGATGCCATGAAGAAATTTGGAAAGGACCTGGTCTTATAATTAAGGGTGTGACCAGGACATCCAAGGAATGAGCTAATCAGCAATGTATCTAAATCAGGAGAATTCTTATGATGTCCATCAATTTGGATGACCAGGGCTGTTCTTTAGAATATCATTATCTATACAATCAGAGAAACTAATGGCAAAAAAGTTGTAAAAATTTTCATTGCAATTTTGCAGGTGAAAGTTAGGGAAAATAATTTCATTTCAAGGACTGTTTTGATTTTTTTCTCCTCTGCTGAGTCTTTCCATGTCAGTCACAGGAGAAAAAAAGATCTTGAAGTCAAATCTATACTCTGTGCCGTTAAAGAACACAGTTAAGCCCCAATCCTAAGTGATACTGAGCACACAGCATCACAGAACTTGATAAATAATTGATATAAATTAATGGCCAATGAAAGAAACATATCCACACTGATCTATAATTACTGGAAGTAACTTCATATATTTTTCATAAAAGTGTAGTTTCATTGCAGTTTTTTCTCTAAAATTCAGTATATTTAGAATTTAAATTGCTTTAATAATTGCTTTCAGTTGCTTTCAGTGACAGAGTGTCTCTGTCAGCGCGAGCATCTGAGAAGCCTGGGCTTTGGGGCTCCTTTCTCATTTTCCGGTTCTGCTTGGTCTCTGACCGGGATGGTGACACCTAGGAAGGTAATGGGGATGACTAGGAAGACCCACAGGGACACTTGGCAGCCTGGCACTCCACGCAGGCTCCCAAGGAACCAAGGCAGGAGTGTTGTTGCAGCTGAAGCCCACAGAAGCCAGCTCCGGGCTGGCACGAGAGCAAATTTATGGCCCGAGTGACGAAGCTTCCAGCTGGGGTCAGTCTACACAAACGACTCCACAGTGAAATGAGCCCTGTGAGCAAGGACTCACGTTCTGAATCAACTGCACCAAGACAGTCGTTTAGAACAAGAACGACGACAATAAACAGGTGATGGCAGCAGCGGTCACCACCTGGTGCTGATCAGGAAACTGATTTTGTCATTCATGAAATGGTTTCAAGAGTGTTCAACAAAACTCCCTGGAAAGTCTAGCAAATTAGCAAAAGACTATGAATACTTTAAAAATCAAACTTACCTATGAAGGACTAGTTTTAGAATAGATAAATTACAAACTTTGTTTAGTTTCATGGGTTAGTTTTCCATCACTGTGAGAAAATACTTGAGATAATCAGCTTAAGCAAAGGAAAGGTTCACTGTGGCTCACAGTTTCAGAAATGTCAGTCCATGGTCACTGGCCCTTGTTGCTTTGAGCTTCTGGGAACATAGTACAATGTGGTGAAAGTGTGCGACAGTAGAGTCTGGTTCAACTGAAGGTGGCCAAGAAGGAAAGTGAGAGACAGGAAGAGGCTGGGCTCCCAGTATTCTTTTTAAGGGCACACCCCCAACGACCTAACTTCTTCCAATTAATGACTGTCTCTTCCAGTAGTGCCATAGGCTGGTGATCAATTCTTTAACACATGGACACTTGCTGGCATTTAAGATTCAAACTATAGCATGTTGCGTATTAGGACATTCTATGTCCTACTGTTAAAAATGATTGCCTAGCAGTGAAGACGTGTACTAGGCAACATCCAATATTATAACCCTAGCTGAGGATTTGGTTAGAACATCCAGATGGGGGAGGGGAGGCGGGTCACTGCTTCTGCTCGAGAGGAGACAGCACCAATTCTGTGGGAGCTGCTAGGACATCACCATGAGCATCGGAGCTAGGACCCAGGTGCTGTCTTGGGACTCTCATTATGTGTTTTCAACAGAGCCACCACCCTGGCAGTGAAACATAACCATGGTATCTAGAGTTCCACCATATTGTCCACCTCTTCTGGGTTATCACAACTCAGGCAGCGATGGTTAAGCAAGGTGAAAATAACAATCAGTAAGTTAATTTTACAATAGCAGCCTTCTTAGTTGGCCCCCACTTAGCTGGGTCACCAGATGGGATAAAATCTTCTGTGTGACCATAAACACCCCAACTCTTTGCTGCTACCACGGTACTCTTTAGAAGGCCTTTGAACGTTAACCACGCTAAGGATGTGAGCAAGCAAGAGTCAGATATGTCTGTAACCAATTTCCCTGCCTGCCAACTTCATTCGATGTTATAAAGATGTCAATTAATTAAATACTCCATTAATAGATTAGAAATGAGCATGAAAATTAAAATTTGCTGCATCTCGCAAACTATATGAGTTTCTTATTGTAACAAATCCCTACAAACTTGGTGGTTTAGAACATTGTAAATTTCTTTTTCTTTTTGTTTAGCCCGTAAATATTTACTGAGTACCAACTAGGTGCCAGGTTCTGTTTTAGGTGGAGAAAGAGGATGAAATCCTACTCCCAAAGGGTTGGTGGGTCAGAGAACGTAAAGTAGGTTCCAGTGGGTATAATGGGGAGCTCTTCAGTTTTTTGGCCTTTTTTATGACCTACTTGTAATGTGCCTGCTTGTAATCAAATGCTACCTTTTAAACCCTGCAAGCAAAGAATCTGAGTCCAATTTATCTTTGTAACTTCCACATTGCCTAACCTCATCGCATCTATGTGTAAGTCCCTTGGTGTGTATTTGTGGGAGGAAGGAAAGAAAGAAAGAAGGAAGAAAGGTTTTGGAAAGCAAATATTCTTTCCAACAATGGAGTACTTATTAATCTCTTTATTTGTTAAATTCAGATTTAAAATAAAAGAAAAATCCCATGTTGCATCTGTAGCTTTCAGTGTAAGAACATCACTCAAAATAGGAGGTGTAACATAGCGTATCTTCAAGGAAGGGCACTGAAGACCTAGGATTCAGTCCTGCTCCATCACATCATTTTTGGGAGGTTTTGAGAAAGTTCCTTAATTTCCCCATCTGTAAAAGAGTAATTACAAAAACTGCTTCCCAGAGTTGGAAAATCAAATGAGATTGTGTTATGGTTTGAATACGGTTAGCTTCCCTGAAAGGTCCATGCAGGTGCTACTGGCAGGAGCTGTGAACCTTTATGAGAGGTCCCTGGCTCACTGGAGGGCAGGTCCTTGAAGGAGGCCTCAGTCTCTCCTGGCCCCTCTGTATCCTGGCTTGAGATATGCTCCTGCCATGGCCACCTGCTGTCCTCACCGGAGGCCAAAGCAATGAGACTGCCTGATGTTGGACTTGCGCTTCCCCAACTGTGAGTCTAGTAACTTTACTATTCTTCACAAACAGCCTGATTCAGGTATCTTGTCACAGTAACATGAAGCTGACTATCACAGACAGTGTATGAAAAATGCTTTGCGAACTGTAGAATAAAGTACCCTGTCATGACATGGATTCAACATAAATTTCTTACCTTACGATTCCATATGTTAGAAGTCCAACATGGGTCTCTTTGGATTAAAATTCAGGTGTTGGCAGATGTGCAATCCTTCTGCAGATTCCAAGGGAGAATCTAGCTTCTTGCCTTGTCCAGTTCTCCACAATAACTGCACTCCTTGGCTCAAGACTGCTTCCTCCTTCCTCAAAGCTAGCTATGTTGCACCCCACGGTCAACAAACCCTTAGACACTGTCTTCTGCCTCCCTCTTCCATGCTACCCAGCACAATCTCATTGGTTTAAGGTCTGCAGATTATCATTCTTGATTCCACCGGCCACCTTCCTGCCTCTTTGCTAGGTTACACAGCGTGTTCACAGAGAATTCAAATGTGAACATCTTTAGGGGGCACTGTTCTGCTAACCACAGCAATCTAAGAAATCCTGGGGTCTGCCCAGTCTGTGAGCTGCAATGTGGACAACTGGGCAACCTCATGACATCATAGATGACATCAACAATGGTGCCATGGAGTGCCTGGCTAGCTAAGAAGCATAATAAAATATTTCAATAAATCTTCTAGTATTTTAAAAACTCATCCCCTTTCTCCATCATCAGTTTCATGCTCTTCGTCCCTTGCTGGAATCAAATTATTCCTTCCGTCCTTCTTCTCTCCCCCTCCCTCTCCCCTTCGGTATCCTTCCCTTCCCCCACTCTTGCCTCACTGCACTTTCACCTTCCTCCTCCTTCTCTTCCTCTTCCTCTCCTCCCCTCCTCTCCTCTCTCTTCAGAAGGGAGTGGAGAATGGATCCTGTGAGCAAAAGTGGAAGTCAGCTAGGTGCTGTGCCTGTCTTCTAAGAAAGTGATGAGGGTGCCTTAGAAAATGGAGGCAGCAGCAGCAACAAAGGAAGTATTTAGATTTGAGGCGCACATCGTAACCAGATTGGAATTATTGATTGATTGGACAGCAGGGTTAGGGAAGAAGGAAGTTGACCCCGAGGTCTGAGTCTGAGCAGTGTCATGAGCTGACATGGACGAGGCAAGGGTACAGCTCTAGGGGATGCGAGGGGCCCCAGAACCTGACAGTGTGAATCCCAAACCTGCCTCCACCACCAGCTAGTCATGTAGCCTTGGTCGAGTCCTTTCTTGTCTCTGCCTCAGTTGTACTATCTGTGAGACAGGAATGACTGTAATCATGGCACTTTTCTCGTGGACTTGTGGGGAGCATCAGTGAGTCAGCTTGTGTAAGAGTCTTAGAACTGTGCCTCACTCTTACCAGGCTCTCAGTAAACGTTAGGTACTGTCGTGGATGAGTGTGCCCTGTGAGGTGAATATGGAGAGGGTTCGTGACCCAGAGCTTACTCAAAACGGGAATTCCTGTCTGGGATACCACTGTTATAGCATAGAGATATATCTGCAGTATGGATCTCTCTATCTATCTATCATCTATCTGTATCTATCTATCTATTATCTGTCTATCATCTATCTCTCTATCATCTATCTATCATCTATGTATCTGTATCTATCTATCTATTGTCTATCATCTATCAGTCATCTATCTACCTATCTACCTATCTGACATCTATCTCATCTAATCTATCAGCTTAACAGAGAGCCTGCCTTTTGTTGTTGGATGAAATGCCTCACCAAAATAAACTAGAAACTCTTAATAACATGTACCTGCTTCTCCCTTACCTATCATGACTTTACTGGACTGAATTCCACGCAGGTGAGATTTTACCTTACTTGTGTTTGAACTTGTAGCCCCCAGCCCAGAGCTTGCAGCCAGCCAACCTGGAGCTAACAGATGGCGGCAGGGTTCAGGGGGCCAGCATACAGTGGTGCCCCTCTCCTCTTGGAAAATGTCTTTCCTGTCAGGTTACTTTTGGGGAAGATGTTTAATTGCCATCTGAGGGTCACTTGGCTATTTTTGTTTCTGCCATTTGAACCCTGTGCTCTCAGGGACCACTCTGTGGGATGGAAATACTGCTAATAATCCTAATTGTCCATCGCTGTTCATGTTCCCTCTCCATTACCCTCCATCATCCATAGCTTTCAAGCTGCCTGTCTTGGGACGGGTTTCTCATCCCCCCAGTCTGAAGGTAGATGGAGCAGTTCTGCCAACCCAAGTGCGCCTGGGACGTGCTTTCCTTCCCAAGCAGTTACCGCATGAAAGTGGTCAGAAATCACTCAGAACTTATTTTATCTTCTCAAACTAAGTTTCAGTAATTTGGATAAAAGGGAAGAAATGGGTTCTCATTGCCCAGAGCTCTGAAGTGGGGCAGAAGGAGGTCATATAAGCCAAATGGACTACTATGTAAATTTTTAATACTCAAAGCTGTTTCATTTTCTGTCATACTTGGGCTGGATGTAGAGAAAAAAGAGTTCCTCAAAAGCTACTCCTTCATTTGTTTTGTCCGTTTGAAGGCAGATTTACTTATTTGTGTATTTTTTTGTTTGTTTATTTATTTATTTTTCAGTGCTGAGGGAGAAACCCTGGGGTGCTAGGTAAGTGCTCTACTACTGAGCTACACCTTCAGCCCCCCGAAGGCAGATGTTTAAATACAGTTTCCTCTGAGGCTCTTCGAAATGATCTGCGTTAGCTCTTCCTTCTCATTCCTTCTTTGTCGACATCATCAGCAAGTTTGAGTCCGTGCACTGGTCAGTGGCCATCAGAGGGCTGATCCGGTAGAGAAGGCGCCATCTTGGTTAAGTGGCACAGCTCTGGCCCCGCGGTGCTGACATTTACTGATTCTTTGCACGACAGCTGTGCTGGGAGCCTTGCAGGTGATGCCACTGCTACAAGGGAAGGCACTAGACTTAGCGAGGGATGCTTGCCCATGGTCACCTCGGAGTCTGGACTTTCATACAGGCTTGTTTGCCTGCAGACACAGAGTGTTTAGTGACTCAGTTAACCTGCCTCTTTGTGAGAGGTTTATTATAAAAGCAGAAGGCAAATGTCCATGCTCATATTTATGTCAGAGAGCATCAATACTTTGATCCCTGAGTCTGAGTTATTTTCTACCCCTGCTGTTTGGTAGCTCTATTCTCTCTGTGTCTCTGTTGATCTCTGTCTCTGTTTCTCTCCTCCTGGGCTTCCGTCTGTGTCATCCCTGTCCCCTCTTGCGTCCTGTCCCTGTGTGGGTTCATCTAAAGCAACTCTATGCCTGTCGTGGGAAAATGATGGAGGAAGTTTGTTTAGCTCTGGTATAACTGAGGAAGGTTCCCCTTGAACACAAAAGGACTTGAGAGCTCTTACTCCTTGCCCCAAACCTGGGAACCAAGCTCTGTCCTTTGTTGCCATTAGTCTTCAGGCTTCCCCAGCTAGCTGAGTGCACCACCATCTACAAGTCACCCAAGCATCCTCCTCCAACATGTCAGCAAATCCTGCTGACTCTTTCATTCAGACCATGATATCACATCACCTGCATAAAGCCATCCCAGGAAGTCCAAGCCACTCTACCTAAAGCCTGGACTACTGCAGTAGCACAGAAGCCTGTTGGCCCTGCTACCTCCCAGTCAGGTGTGCATGCTACAGCCTGAGGGGTTTTTTAAAAAAACTAACCAAATCCTTCCTTTCCATCCTGAAAATTCCCCAGGGGCTTCTCATGATACTCAGTATAAAGATAAAATCTTGATAAGGACCTATCAAGTCCTGCATAATCTGACCTCATTCATCATATCTTGTTACATACAGTTTTTCCCTCAAAAAAAAAAGTGGATGAGAGATCAGATTTCTTTTGTACTTAATGCAAGAATAAAATAAATTTAGAACATCTTGAAGACTGAGTTTAGAATGTGAAATTCATGGGGCTAAAATGAAAGGACAATAAAGATGAAGACTTTTATGTAATTTCAATGAATTTAGATAGATTTAAAAAACCAAATCAAATTAGTTGAGATTGGATAAGAGTCCAGGAATTAGGAAGATGTTATCAAAACCCTCACTTGAAATTAAAAAATTGTGAAATCTCATTAAAGTGACAGCCATTGTAAAAGAATAAAGGAACCTGTTTTTTTCTCACATGCACATAAAAATGCCATGTTTCTTTCCTCAGCCAGCCTCACAGAAAGCACTTAGGTTTTGTGGCATGGGTAGAAGGATCATGCAGTGCAACCTTACTCCAAAAGGAGTTGTGGAGCCCTGAAAATCCCTGATGATGTCATCCACTGGGGACTTGGGAAGGTGGGAAGCTTAAATAAGAGACCAGGGAAATCTGGGTGGAGGCTGATCAGTAGTCATTGGACCATTAGTCCTTAAACTTGGGGCTGGAACAACTTCTTACTTGAGTCCAAAGGAGGAGAGCAGTCTCTGAAGAAGATGGGTAACTAACCCTGATCCCTTCAGGGAAAGCCAAATTCTGGGGGCTTCAGGGGATTTTTGAAGGGCATCAGATTTAGAGGGACCTTTTGTCCCCTAGGTAGAGATAGTCCTGGCTTCGCATGGTGGACGTCTTTAGGCCTGTGGCACTTTCTCTCCACCACTCTCCAGGTTTCTGCCTTTTTCACAGCTGAGGACCTAGGAGCTGACCGTGGTGCTGGCCGGAATCAGGCGCCTCCTGAGCCCTTGCAATTCAAGGTGTGTTCTGTGGACCAGCAGCATGGGCTCCCCTGGGAAGAGCTTGTTGAATAAGTAGCATCCTGTATCCCTCCACAATATGTGTTTACTAAGAATCTACATTGAGTTAGATCCTGAAGTGATTCATGCGTACAGCGAAGTTTGTGAGCCAATACTCTTTATTGGTCCTCTGTAGAACCTCAGGAAATGCAAGGTGGAGGGTAAAGGGCAGACAGGAATTGTAAAAGCTGGGTATGTGGATTTGGTTTTTATTAGAATTAATCTCATCAGTGGCCCAAGAAAGGTTCTGTAGTTTTTTTTCCAAGGGTGGGTTATGCATGTTGGAAGACGCACATGCTAGGAGCCTCGCATGAGATCACGGCCCCTGGGACCTGTGTGTATAACCCATGCACTGTGCATTGGTATGCTAGAGTGCCCTGTCTAGCACTTTGTGTTGGCCAGGAATTTGTCCAGGTACAAAATTGTGTTTCAGAGGAGTTGGGGTGGACAGAAGTTCCTGTAGGATGGTGTACTTTGGATGGAGGAGCTGCCTAAATCATAAGCAGTTGTGAGCCAGTAAGATAATAATCAGCTGTGTTGGTGTCCCGAGGATAGGCAAAGATCTGGGTTCTTTCAAACAGTCACTGTATAGACAATGGGTGACAGAAGGACAGAGCACTTTAAGGGACCTGGAGAATGAACTGAGGACATGGTCAGAGACCAAGCTCTCTGGGTGTTTAGTACACATTTTTTATGAAGGCTATGAAAGGGATTGTAGAGTTGCACCTCAAGGACTAAAACAAAGAAGGAGTAGAGAAGCTTGGCCACTAGATCCAGAGGATGCAGTAACCATGGGAGGGAGTAGCTCAGAAATGGGACACAAGCTATATACATGTGGTAGCTGTGGTGCCACCAGCCTCCATGTGCCTCATGGGGCCCTGTCTGAGTGGCCTCTGGTGCAGTGGCCTAGCACTGGTGTTCAGGTCCCTCAGCCAGCATGCCTTCATGGAGCAAATGCCCTGTGCCTACTGCCCTCAGACCTTTCCCAGGGCCACTTTGAAGTGCCAGGAGCCTGAGTGGGTTTACACTGTCTGGGAAGGACTCAGATCTTGGTACCAGGGCAGTCACATCTGTGTATTTCTGATGCCCCTGCTGCCTTTCCCCTTCTTGATGAGCTAGTGAGAGTTAGTGAAAGGGTTGGTTAGAAGATACTGGTGGGTAGAAGTCTGGAGCTTGCAGTAGTGAAAGGAAAGCTGTGAAAGCAGGATCTGGGAGATCCTGCCAGAGAGATGAAGAGATGGCGTGAGAGCAGGGCTCGCTCCACACTTTGCATTATGGGATGTGATTGTGGGTCAATGGTCCTCCTGGATGGCCTGCTTGCTTGCTGTACCTGTATCTCCTGGAAGCCCATTTGTTTTAGGTGGGTATGTGTGCCTCTTGGACCAAGCTTAATACAATAAACACCAGATGCCCTTGAATGACCAGAGTTCTAACCAGAGTTGAGGATAGGCACCCACCCCTATCAGTTGCAATCAGTGCTTGGCCAGGATTAAGAGTTAGCAGAAGGAGCAGAATGGGGCAGACTCTCCCTCCAGCAGCCAACTTGGGAATTCTGACTGTGGGAAGTAGCTTGTGGGCCATGGACTCACTCAACTAGTATCTCAGGTTTCTCTCTTTGCAAAGTTTTGGGGGAAAGTCCAGGCTCCTGGGAAAGGTAAGACCAGGGCCCATTGAGACCTCCAGCCCCAAAAGCATGATCAAGAGAATGAGGCAAGTTCATGGATGTCACAACTGTGGCCTCCACATGGAGTGCAGACTTTTCATGCAGTGACCAAGGGGAGAGGAGCTTCCCTGTGGGACTGGAGGACCGCATTCTTTCAACCAGCTCTCACTAAGCAACCTTGCCCAGAGAGGGCAGGGCTGATGTGCACAGCTGTGCACCAGATCCACAGAGGGAAGAGCCCAGCCAAAGGGTCTGGGAGAGCAGGTGGGCTCCAGCAGGCCTGGAACCCAGGGGATTAGAGTAGGAGATGAAATCCAGCAGAACAGTTGGAGAGGGGAGTGGAAGAGTCCTTTTGAGCTCCTTGCTATCCTGCTGGGGCCCGGGCTTCCTCTGTGGCTTGGGTGTGTTGGCCATAGGGAGCCCCTTGGCTCTGGTACTTCCCATTCTTAGAAGTAGGGCACTCTGCTTTCCAGAGGGATTCTTTGTGCACAAATGGCCCAGGAATCTTTCCTGTGACCCAAGGGACTTCAGTAGCTTAGAACAGATGAAATACCCTGTGTTGCCCATTTGTTTTCTGCCTCTCTTCTTGTCTTGGCCCACCAGAAACGAGCCTTGGGAGTGGAATCAGGGTCATTTCTCTGTGTGATGGCCCCATTCCTGTCTGCTGTGCCTTTCTCGCAAGACAGCACCTGGTGGGCCATCTGTGTGACTTGTTCCTGCTGCGTGATAGCATTGCTTCTGCTGTCACCTGCTCCTTTGGAGCTATGAATCTCAAAACCTGAAACCTCGAAGTGGTAGATTGGCAACTGAAGGTCAACGTGTAACACCCAGGTGAACTGAATCAGCGTGGTGCTGTGTGTGGATGGCCTGACTGAGGATTGTTACCAACAGCATAAAAAGGAGACCTGGAGAGGAAGAAGTGTTGGTTCGCCATCGTGTTGTTTGTTCTTCTGTTGCTGTTGGTTTTCCTGGAGGAGCATGTTGAGTTTCTTTCCTGATGTGAACTTGGCTGTTCTCATCATCAGAGGAGCTTGGGATCTTGTCACTGAGAATAGCTGTGGCTCACATTGGGGGAGCTCTGGACCTTACTTTGGGCATCGCTTCCTGGCTCCGAAGGGGAAGATGTGTGCTGTTCAGTCTCCTGGAGAAGCTGTCACGCTGGCTTCCTGATGTGAACTCAGCTGTTCTCATCGTCAGAGGAGCTTGGGACCTCACTGTGGCTGAGGATGGCTGTGGGACTACAGACTGTCTGGCTTCCACCGCTGATCTTTGGGTCTTCCCAGCGCAGATTCATGAACCAGAGATTTGCATGAGATATTCGTAGGATCTAGTCCTCCAGTTGGACTTGTGGAGGGGATTGTCATGGACCCTAGGTCTTCAGCTGGTCTCATGCAGGACATTGCTGTGGATCCAGGCCCTCAGCTGGATTCCTTGGGTCTCAGTGTGTGGACAGATTTCCTGCACTCTTACTTCTTGTACTTAGCTCTTTGAGTAACTATTATAAAATAATTCTGTAAATTATGTGTTCTGTATGTAATTGTTTCCCTTGCAATCTATGACTACAACACTTGAGAATCACCAAGTTCGCCAGGCCACCCTCTCTCCAGGGACCCTGGTTCAGGGAGTCCAAGATGGAGCCCCAGTGCTGCATTTTCAGCCAGTGTCCCCTAAGTAAGGCTGCACACTGACCACGTCCATCTGACGAGCTTCTCAGCTGTCCCTGCTCTTCCTAGGGTTAGAGTGTGTCAGGCAAGGCCCTGTGTCTCATGGTCACACACTGGAAACACCACTCAGGCCACACGCTGGAACTCACAGTCGATGGCAGGTGGGCTCTTCTCATCAGTGTGGGACCAGGCACAAGGAACAAAGACCCCTTTCCCTGCCCTCACTACAAAACAAAATCCCAAACACATAGATCCCCAATTGCAGGAGACAAAAGAACTTGGTGGAAAGAAAAGCTTTTAATTGTGCTGCTACATCAGTCACCATGGCTGGTCCTTTCAAGATTTCCTCAAAATCTTAATAGGCCTTTGTCTTAGTTACTTTTCTCTCGTTGCTGAGACAAACACCTGACACCCAGAATTAGGGAAGAAAAGGTTTATTTAGTTTACAGTTTCTGGGGATTTCAGTCCATAATCAGCTGGCTCCAAGGCAGGGTGGCATGGCACTGGGGAAAAACTTCAAGGCAGCAGCCAGAGCAAAAGGGGGCAGCTGTTCATGGTGGCTGCAAGCAGCAAGAGCGAACCATGCCAAAGAGGGAGAATCCACCCCCATTCCAACCTTACAGTGTATGTTGGCTCCACCCCTGGGTGGGTGCAGAGCTGACACCGCCAATCCCAGTGCTACACAATGAATCAATCATAAATGTTAGATTCAGCTGCTTCCATGACTACATGAGGCTTGGGGGGGCCATCTATATATAAACCATAACAACCCTTCTTACTGAAATGAGTCTGGGGTGAGGAGTTTGTCCAAGGTCTCATAGATTGCAAGACCTCAGAGTCCTGTTCAAACCCAGAGCTGGTTTCATTCAATATTTTAAAAATTATTTTTCATTGTTAGTAAAACATGCATAATGTAACGGTTGCCATCTTAACCATTTGTAAATGTTTAGCTCAGTGCATGCATGCATGCATGTTCCAGCGTGGACATCCCCACCAACCATCTCTAGTTCATTCTATTTTAACAAGTGTCCTCATGACACAAAAAAAGGGGAAAAAGCTGAGAACTGTGTTTCAGCAGGGAGCATGCTGAGTGGCTCTGCTTGTCTCCCTGGGGAAGAGGAGTGTCAGGAGGAACCGGCAAGGCCAGTAGCATTACTCAACTTTGCATCCTGCTCTGGAGTGGGGTCTGGAGTGTAGACCTCTCTTCACACTTGGCAGCCACTGGTTTGCAGCACCTGAGACCTGGCAGGCAGATGTCGAAGCCTCCATGCTGACTGATTTCATGCAGGGTAGCCACCTTCCGGCACTGAAAGATAGTGCAGCCTGCATTAGAAAAAGTATTCATTCTGCTTTGTAGCATGACTTTAGGCATTTTGTGATGTGTCCACTAAAACTGCAAGTCTGTGGGTTACACGCTTAAACCTGCTCTCTGCCTCTCTATCTCTGTTTATCTCTGTCCCTCCCAGTTCAAGAAGATACTTACAGAGAAGATCGTTTAACAGGTGACTTTCAGGATTCTGTAAAGGGGACTTCTCAGGGTATGTCATACCTTATTGGTGGTGGACAAGTTTGGAATTAGAAGGAAAACTTGGATAGAACAAAGAACTTGATTGTTTAGTAACCAGAAAATGAATGAGAAAAGTTCACTTTAAGTAATTTTGCTTTGAGTCTAAGAGGGTAAGAGAGGGTCATTTGGCTTCAGATACTCTTAAGAGCTATGAGGTAAAAAATGATAAAGAGCTATGATAAAAACATATGGCATGTACTTATGCAATGGCAAACAGGAACACTGAAATGATGCCCAGGATTTGGAGGTAGATTTGTTTTATGTCGACAGACACTGATTGGGATAATTTCCAGAACATCAAGGTCCAATCTCTGACAGTCTAGGGCTTATACGGCATAAGCAAGCAGGGAGTACAGAGGCAGAATGACTTGTCAATTGGGGATTGGTTTATACAATGTGCATCACAGTGACGAGTTATGCATCACAATGACCAGCTGTTTCTAAGAGAAAGAAACAACTGAAACTGGAACAGAAACTATTACCTGGGCAACTAAGAAACTGATAAACTGACTGGAGGGTGGGGTACTTTCTGTTACTTTTAAACTTTAAAAAAATTATTACAGCAAAGAGAAATTGCCATGAATCCCCTTCAAATTATTTTCCCTCACTTTGAACACATTTCTCCCACTGTTCTCGTCACTTTGGGAAGCAGTTTTGGAAGTCTTCTTTCAAGAGTGCTATGGTGTTGTGACTGCCTCAGTGTTTTGAATTGACTGAAAACAGTTCATTTCATAGTCATTTTGACTTTGCGGAAGAGCCAGAAGTTGCAAGGTTCCAGATCCAGTGAACCAGGTAAACAAGGACAAAGGGTAATATTTTTAAGAGCCTGCCTTTTCATGGAATGGCACTCAGGAGCATTATTCACCATATTTTGATCGTACAAAAAAGGACTTCCAGAACTGTTTTAGGAAGTGACAAAAAATGATGGGCTAAGTGTGAGTTTGATGTGAGTGGGAATAGTTTAGGGGAGTTCATGGCAATGTATCTTTTATTGTGATAGTTTTTTAAAATTTAAATATTCACCATAATTTTCCATCAACCCTTGTACAATGAAAGCCTGCGTTTCTGCTCCCAGATCAAGCAATGGACAGTGCTGAGAAGGTGAGGTGCAGAAGCTCCTACGGGAATTCTCCAACCTCCCTGAGTTTCTCTTGTGGTCCTTGCTCCTTCTACACCTGACCTTGGAACTATATTAGTTTATTTCTTCACATTTCTGGAAGCTGGTGGTCTGAAGTCAAAGTGTTGGCTGGGCTGGTCCTACCGAGGTCTTTCCCTTTGGTTTCCAATTTGCCTTCTCTCTGTGTCTTCCTATGGTTTCCTTCTGCATCTGTCTGTGACCAGATCTCTTCTTATTAAGACACCTGTTATGTTGGCTCAGGACCCAATCCAATAGCCTCATTTACCTTAATCACCTTGTCAAACACCTTGTGTTCAGATACAGTCAGACCCTGAGGTACTGGAGGCTAGGTCTCTGACATGTGAGTGTAGGGGGACAAAACTCAGCCCACAGCAGAGGCCAAATTCTGCATCATGGGGGAGGCAGCAGGGCCAAGTCATACATGCAAGCCATATGAAGTGGGTGGGGCATGCAGGGCTGGAGTGTAGCCCTGTCTTCAAGTTTGGCTGGCCCCCACCCTCCCAGACCTGAGATACCCACAGGGACACATCTGCCTGACCCTCTCCTCTCCTGCAATGTCTACCTCCCAACTCACCCTGCATGCGATGTTCAGTCTACACATCTCTTTCACTCTCATTAAGGACCTACAGGGTGCCACCAACCAATCAAGACCAAGTTCCCATCTAGCTCTCAAAGTCTCCACCAGCCTGTGATTCTCAGTTTTATGATACTGCCCAGTTCCTGCTCAGGACTCTCCCTAGCACGGTCTCTAGATTACAGGCTTCAGCCAGCACCTTCCTTTGCTATTCTTTCTAGATATAGTTTAAGCCCGAAACGAAACTCTACATCTCATTTTCTAACCTACACCCATCACTTGGCGATATGCATTTTGAATCACAACATGCATTTTGGATCTGTTCCTGTAAATAGCATGAAATCAAGATGTTTGATGTCTATGATGATACATGGCATTACATGTGGTGCAGGTGGCATTCTCCACCCCGTTTGTCTCCTTTATACCTCTCTGTTCTTTCCTCTTCAAGCCACCTTGGGACTGTGGCTCCTTCCTCTTCCACATGGAATATTCCTTGAGCAGTTTCATAATAGTTTTAGCCTGTTTTCCTTTTCATCATTTATGGGACTCTACAGTTTATACTTCACTGTCATACTTTTTTTTCTCTACAGTTCTTTGTAGTTCTTAGTTCATTTGCTTGGTCTACAAAGAAAGTTTTAGGTTCTGCTTTCCAGTGCCTTTCCAGCTCTGTAGATTCCTGGTAGGTGCTAAGAAGGGAAACACTGGATGGAACCCTGGCTCTATCTAGAAGAGCATGTGCCAGAGTGTGGGAGAGAAGGAAATCCTAGGGGTGTGGGAAATCTCAGTCTTGCGATTCATTCAGAAGGCAATTTTGAGATCTCTTTACCTCTCCCTTCTGGCAGAGTCTCCTCCCACATAGCTCCTGATTCCATATTCCACAGAATCCACCCTTCCCTGATACCTTGACTACTGTGTTCACTTCCTTCGCCCGTCTGACCTGTGGAATATTTTGAATCCTTTGTCCTTCTTTGCCAAGAAGTTTCTCCCTCAATTGAAGATATTTGCTGTGAGTTACCACTCAAAACCTACCCCTCTTTTCAGCATTTTCCCAAATATGTCTGTCCTTACAAAAATATCCCTTTATACCCACCCTGGTTCATCATAAATGCATTTGCATTCCTGTCTCCGGTTTCTCCAATTTTTAAATTATACCCTGGTGGTGGTGCAAAGAAAAGAAGGCCCACAAGGACTTCAGGGTCAGAATCAAGGCAAGCTGGTAGGAGAATTGCAGAGACCTGCGAGCAGCAATTTTTCCTGCTGGGTCTGGTTTGGCAATCTCCGCTTTTGTATATTTTTAGAAAACTCGAGGAGCTAGAAATCTGGCCTGGGGATGATTCAGCATAAAACTTCTTCAGCACAGGCCTAGACATTGCTCTGAGCTGAAAGATCTCAACCTGGATAGTACTCAATAGCTGTTCGTTTTATTTTGTGGTTTCATGATGAATGTTGTTGCAGAAGCACTGTTAAGTGACTTCCAGAAGAGGAAGGCATCCATAATGACTGGATCCCATGCAGATGTGCGCATAAACATGATACAGACTGGGCTTTCACGGTGTGCAGTTTATGTCAGTGAACATAATGGTACCGGTACAGCCAGCCCTAACATTCACAAGTGCAAATAGCTTAAGTAGCCTAGGTCAGATGCTTGTGTATCCTGCATGATTAATTAAAGCAAGGTCTGGAGCATGCAACTCCCACTGAAACTTAAATCTAACCTTTCCATTACAGGCACTGTAAGCTTAAATGTTGTTTTAAGCAAAAGTATGACTGACCTCCCCCTTTTATCCTGATTACTGGTGTCAGGAAATACGGGTTTCCTTATCAGAGCAGAAAGAACCTTCAATACCAAGGCAGCTCTCCAGGGTCCTGAAGAGGTCAGCATTCTACTCAGCGGGGAAGAATCCTGGCATTAGGGTTGTGTGAACTCCACGAGCAGCCTGGTAGGTGGGACAGTACGGTCAGCACCAAAGTTGTTAAAGTCAGCCTGCATTAATTAAACAGAAGCTAGGACGTGTCTAGTGCAGTTCTTTTCACTCTCGTCTTCTCTGCAGCAAAGATATAAGTGCCTGGTTCGAGCAGGAGCATTTGACTTAGAAAGTGCTGTTTGGCTTCTGGGTCCAAGTGAGAAGATGGGCAGCAACAGTCTCCTCACCCAGGGTAGATGGACCCCTGCCTTCTAGGAAGCCATCCTCAAGCAAAATCTGCTGCCCAGGCACACAGCCAAGATGAGCTCCTCTCCACTGTGGCCAAGAACACCCCGTCAGGATAGTCTGCTTCCCCAGGACATGGTGTCCTTTCATCACCTGTTGTTAAATGCTCATCTGCTTTTCAATGTAGGCAGTGACTCACTTTCGGTATTAGTACTTGCTATCCAATGGAGAAACCTATTGGGATTATAAAAACACTCGTTTTCAAGAATGACACCATTTTAGCCCAGGATTCTACAGGGTATCAGAGACAAATTTATGCGCTTCTGTAGTCTTCTCAGTGAAACCATGAGAAAGATACCATGGCAAGGTCTGGAGGTGGGGATACTTTCTCAGTGCTCAGGCCTCCACGTCTGTCACTCTGTGCAGAGGGTAAGCATCCCCCGTAGCAGGGAACTCTCAACCTGTGAGCTACATCGACTGCTTATCAATCACCCTGCTTTCTGCTGCATCTTCACTGTTTTTGACTTCGCTCATTCCATCTAGAGGCACTCAATGCTCCCTCTTAATCTCACTTTGTTCATTCACTTGTTTATTCAATCAATAATTATTGAGCACCTTCCAAAAAATAAACGACATTCTCCCATTTCTACTTGCCTGTAGCATATACTTCATATATAAACATGTAATAGAAATAAAAGCCAGTAGTCAAAGATCATGAGCTTTAACATAACTTTCATGTTGGTGACATCATTGAAGACTGACAGTTGTCCCCTGGTGGTTGTTACTTATCCCCTGCTAGAGTTTTACAAGCGCAAAGTGGTTTAAAGGCAACATGGAGGTAACTGTGAATTAATAAGCTCACCTGCTCAACTTCTACCACAGTCTCTTGAGCCCTGGCTCACTCACCCACTGGTGAATATGTGCTGGGTGGGGAAGGTCAGCACTAACAGCAAAAACAAAACAAAACAAAAACAAACAAACAAAAAACACAACCAAGTTTATTAAATTGCTTCTATGTAAGAATTTTTTCTCATTTTAATCGAGAGCTTTTAATCTATTTAATCTTTTCATTATTTTCCACAATGAGCACTTTCCATTTCATTTGTGGTTTTGAAATTTTGTCACTTATTATAGAAGCTAACTTGTAGTATGGTTTAACGATGTGATACTAGCGGCAAAACAAGAGTGGGAATTTAGTATCATCACTTTATTAGCATTTAATGTACGGGGTTCTATAGTTATGCACCCCTTTCTTATAGCCTGCTGTTAGATGGCTCCTGTATGCTACAGCTTCAAGAATTTTCTTTCAGTGAGTTAAGATTTTTCATTCTTCTTTTTGAAAGAAGGCGGAGCTGCAAAAGCTCCAGTTATAAAAACCTCCCTCCTCCTGCGAGTAGAAGAGACAAGCAGACTTTGGGGTAAAAGAGAATCCTGCCTGATAAGCCACCACTTATGGGTATGTCATCAGCTTTTACTTTTTATCTTTCCACAAGTCTTGCCCTTGCTGTAACCTGTAGAACTGATATACTTAGTGTCTCTAGGAAGGGCATCGTGTAGTTTTTCAATGAAGGTTCAAAATAATTTTAAATTCTTCAAAGGGATGGGGGCATAAGCAAGCTGCTGGTGTGAAAAAATATCTATTCCTCATATGGGTTTATTTAGAAATTTAGAAATCTTTGCTACATTTTTGAATGACTTTAAATATAGTTTCCTTTTTCTGATTGGCAGAGTTTGAAATTTCCTCAAGTGAGCTTTACTAAAAATTCATCAGCATCCTAACTTGGCAACAGATGCCCTAAGACAATCTTATGTTTTCACAATGGAATAAAGCAAGTTTTTCTTAAATCAAGACTACGGTGAGATATAAATTAACACCAAGAAAGACCGCACTGATGGTAAAAGGAGAAAATTGCATTTGTCTTGTTTTTACATACTGTAGCTCTTTCAGTTCTTTTGGTTTGTTGAAACATGCTCATCATTTGTATTATTTAGAAGCCAGAGAGAAGCAGTGAGGATGAATAATTAAAGATTTTATTTCTATTTAACTTTAAGTCCATTATTGCCAATGCTGAATTTTTTTTTGATGTTAAGATCCTTCAAAGTCTATTCTTTACTTGCTGACTTAAAGATACTCATCACAACAGTGTTAGCTGATCAAAATCTTGAGAGTGTAAAAAACTTCCTTTTAGGGTTGTGGCTTTGGACTTATAATTCTTTAGAATTTGGAACAAAATTATCATCCATTATTCATTTTTTTTATCTTGTCTAAGAAGTGATGTTACTCTTGGCAGCCGTGCAGACAGCAGGGTTCCGGGCTCCATGGGGACCTCTTCCGGTCCCCTTGTTCTAGGAAGCTCTCAGCAGACAGCACATCTGGTATCGCCTGCTGCTGTGTCCTCCTCCTGTCTCTGTCCCCTGCTCTTTGAAGTGACACTTGGGGATCAATGACCTCAGGAGCCTCCACGGGTCTTTGCCACACACCCCTCCCCACCGTGCTTCAGTTTTTACCCATTGATTCAAACTTTAAAACTGTGGCTGGCAGAGACAAGGAGAAAGAAAAGGAGAGAATGCACACAGCAAAACGTATCTCAGCGCTCTCAGGGCAGGTGAAGTGGGCAAAGGGTGCCTAGCTTTGCAGGTCCTGGTGACCCGAATGCATCTCTGCAGAGCTCTGGCCAGGATGAACATGGGGAGGGTTTCTCGGGATGGTGTCATTTATATTTGAAGCCTCTGCAAGTGTCACCCGCACATTACAATGAATAATTGATGGGAATGAAGAGCGGAGATGGCTGGGGTTTGGTGCAGGAACTTTTGGAGGGAATATTCTCCTCTAAACACGAGCAGTTGTTTCCTTCTCACTCAGGGCTATGTACAGAGGACGTCATTTTTATTTGTTCACTTATTTTAACATTTATTTATTTGTTGTCTCATAAAGAGACCCAGAAGTATATGTCTTGCTTGCAGATGACATCTTAGGACCCATTTGGTCACCCAGGGATGAGCTCAGAAGCAATTTTGAAAAGTCACCAAATGCCACTTTCAGACTAGGACAATTAAAAAACCAGACTGCCTTTTTTGGGGGGGGGCTTGAAGGATGTAAGAGGGTTCTGTTGTTAATGGTGACTTCCAGATTATTGAAAATTATTCCTGAGCATCCATAACATAAGTAACAGCAGCCAGACCTCTCCTCCAACAAACAAAATGAGGTTCCCAGCCATGGAAGTTTTGATGATACATTAATAGAGTGAAGATTATATTTTGTCTCTTCCCAAAGAAGTCTTGAAGTGGTATAGAGTTATTTAAAGTTTAAAGGTTGGGCTCTCAGGCCAACCTGCTGGGCTTTGAATCCTGTATCTTTGATTTATCAGCTGTGTGACTTTGGGGAAGTTACTTAGCTTCTCTGTGCCTTGTTTTACTCCTCCATCTAAGAGGAATTATTATAATCTGTATAATCTGTGGGAAGATTGGAAGGGTTGATACATAGACAAGGCATAGCAGTGCCTTATTCTTGACACTTGGGCAGTGTCCCTGTCCTGATGGATGTGTGTTTCATGTGCCAGCAGAAAGAATCGTACTGTGGATAAATTCAAGTCTTGGTTACAGAAGACTAAGCTGAAATGCACATGACGTTGCCTCATTGGCCTCCCATCAATTACATGCTTATGTTTTTAAAAGATTTTATGATGAGCTCTGAAATGCCATCTGAGAATGAGGGGTTGATGGTATCCCTTGTGGCACCCTGGGGCAGACTGTGGTTTTCTGAGTGTGTCCTCAGGCCAGTATCCTGAGTAACTTATGAACGGTGATAGTTGCAGAGTCTAGGGCTCAGCTCAGAGCTACCAAGCACTTGGGTTGGACCCAGAAATCTGAGCTCCAACAGCCGATGAGTGAGCCTGGGGAGGGAGACAGGAGGAAGCGCGGTCTTCAGCTTGAGTCTTTGCCACATAGCAGCTTGGAAATGCCCTCCCTCCTCCTGGGCGGGTCTCCTCCTGGTGGGGGTCTCTCAGGAGCCCTCATGGGAAATGCAAGCAGTGTTCGAGAGTCTACCTTGGAGTCGATTTCCGCTGTGATCCACTTCATGGTGGGTATTAGGATTCTATTAAATTCATCAGACCTATCTGAAATCTTTGAGGGCAAAGATGATTTAAAAAATGGAGATATAGGTACAAATAGAAAAGCAAAGCTTTCACATAGTTAAATTGAAGTCCTGGTACTGGTCAAACTCTGATTTCTCTCTGGGGGCCCCTTATTTAGGGCCACTGGATTTCACCACAGTGAAGTAGCTTCATCTTGCATTCAGAATGTTGGGGGGGGGGCAGGGATTTAGCTCAGTGGCACAGTGCCTGCCTGGCAAGCATGAGGGCCTGAGTTTGATACCCAGTACCCCCCCCCAAAACAAACAAGCAAACAAACAAGCAGGAATGTTACCAGGAGCATCAGATGAAATTTGGGGCTGGGAGCATTGCAGGATTGTGTCATGGATGTTTCTCACCACAAAATGCAAAATGTCAGCACAGGCATTTTTTTCTCTTATTTGGAAACGATTATAGTTTCACAGGAAGTTGTAAAAACAGTGCCAAGAGGTTCTGTGTGCCCTCCATTCAGTAACCCCTAGTAGTAATATAGGGGTACAATAGGTACAATATTGGACAAGATCAAGACTCGGAAACTGACATTGGTGCAAGCCACAGACAACTGAGCTTTCACTGGCTTTCTCCTGCATGCGTTGGTTACACATATGTAGTTTTATGCAGTTTTATCACAGGAGTAGATTGTGTAACCACCACCACAATCGAGTTATGGAACTTTTCCATCACTGGAAATGCCCCTGTGTGTCCTGTTGGGGCCACACCCACCCTCCCAACCCTTTTGCCCTCAGTGGTTGAAAAGTTCTTCCTATGCCAGCTGGCATCTCCTTCAGGGAATGAGGGGCGGGTGCTCTTGCATGGGTGCTGTGAAGCTTGCAACGGACCATGTCTGCTTCTTTGCTTTGGCCACGAGCATGGTGAAGGTCTGATTTCCAGCCTCCCCCCTTCCAGGGCCTTACGGCAGGCCTCCCCATGTGCTCAGACAAGCAGCCGGGCATCTCCCATCCCCAGGCTCTTTCTCCTTGGCTCCTTTGCAGTGCATAATATTTTAATAAGTTTCTTTAAAATTTCATGCACTGCGTTTAAACTGAAAAAAAACTTTAGATCCATTACCCACTTCCTCTGGTCCCTCTGTCTCCTTCCCTGCACTGGGTTATGTGATTTGGGATTAGTTCCTCCCATGCTTATCGTATTACTGAGTGTTCCCTTTTGCTGCAATCACAGATGAATTGGCGGAGAATACAATTCTTAGACCATAATCTTTTCCCTCTTAAAAAATACAAATACTCGCCATCATCTTCTAGTTCATACAGGCAATTTGGCAGAGGAGAAGCTTGATACCAAACTGATTTCCCTCCTTTGTAATTTTTTTCCTGTTACAATGCATGTATGATTTGCATGCATTACTTAAATAATTTTATCAGGATACCACTGGCTGCATCATTTTTTCCCAGCAGCAGACTCGGTCGGATTTCTGTTGTGGAGACTCAAGTCTTTGCTTAGCTCAGGGAAGATTTTTCCTAGCCATTTAAGAGTGTGGTTGTTTGTGGGATGTCTTCTTCACTCCACCTAACCAGGGTGCAGATTTCACGTGGAAGTGAGGACCAGCGTCAGTTCTGGGGGACGTCACCTCTCCGTCATAAGACCTATTCTGAGCTTCCTCCTTCTCTCTTGCCTTCCTTATGCGTTAATGGGCCTGGGGAAGCAGCTCACTCTCTCTGCAGGATGCCACCCATGCCTGGGGGACGCTGCAATTGGAAAACAATAAAATCACACCAAAAAACTTTCTTGAGCTGAAAAAAAAAAACTCAAATTTGAGTTTGATGATGCAAAAAGTCTATGATCAGTGTAAAATATTTAGACCAATATTGAGTTAAAAATCAGCAAAATATTAGCACATAAGAGTGAGGGTTGAGGATGTGAGGGTGATCCGGCTGTGACATCTGTCACCCCATTGATTGCCAGGGTGGATTCAGCTGATCGGGCTGGCTAGGCAGGTGCCCCCTTCCTCCCTCAACTCTTCACGTACATCTCTCCCGAAGCAGTGCACTGGATGGAAGAAGAGGCCCACCCCTGACAGAAGAGGCCCATTTCCTCTGTCTGGGGTACATGAGTCACTCTGCTCCCCTGCGAAAACCTCCCAACAAGCTCTCAAGAGTAAGGGGTGAAAACATCCAAACATTAGATAGAAAGAATAGCAATAAAGTTATCCTCAGAGTTTTCCTTTACAGGCTTCAAAATCTAACACATGTGGAACCATATTTGAAGTGTTGGAGGGAAAGTACTGGTCTAAACAACAATCTGGTCTAAATCCAGAAGAAATTGGCCACGCTAGCAACACGGAATATTAAGTGACGGGGTGGTGACCCAGGCAGCCAGCAGACAAGCTACCATGGACCACCACCAGGTTAGCTTTCCTGGGGGCACACGGTGGGACTGGTTACCTGTGAGTTGATCACTGATTTCTCCCAAGTCAGATGCCTTACAAATCCTGCTCTGATTTTAACATTGTAGATCCCAAATAAATTTTTATGTCTACTGTTGACATGATGCTATATTAAAAAGATATTGGGGTCTGACAAAGCAAGAGCTTTGGTGCTGTATGTAAGTTAAAAGGAGAGACAGTAGGCAAGGCTGCCTGGTATTTGATGTCCTCGTGGAGTCTCCTCTTGAGTGTGGACTGCACCTAGTGATTTGTTCTCATCTGTCAAATATGGCAAAGGGGATGGGTTGTCACTTTCATGGTTTGATAACACAAGACTGACTTGGTCTTGCCCACACATGCTCTCTGTGGTCTTCTCAGGTCTTGGCTTTGATAACGAGAGCCGCCATGTTGGAGAGGCCAATATGGCTGAACCCTGAGGGTGGGTTAAGGGCCACTGCTGAGGAGGGATGGGATCCTCAAGGAGCCCAGTCCTGGGAACAACTTCATTCTTCACCAAGTCTGTGTTCTCATCTCTCAGTCCCCACTCCCAGAGCCTGCTGCTCACAGCCCTCTCTGCTCCCTTACCCCATTCCACCCCACACCTACTTTCCTGTGATGGTTCCTGGGCCTTCAGGACACAAGTCTTTTCAGGTTCTCTATATACCTTCTGCCATTTCACCCCACACCAACCCTAGGAATTGAGCAGTTCAACGATCTTCTTCCTGGGTGACAGGAGAGGTCATAAGGGCACTGTGTGTCTCTGATTTCCCCTGCCACTTCTCTGTCCCTCTTACACCCTACTTGCTGCTCTTCTAAAGTCCTGATACTAGTATAGCAGTATGATAGCACACTCGCATTTCAGTAATTCAGGCATTGAGCCAAGGCAGCAACAAATCAACCTCTAGAATCCTCACAGGAAATCTGGAGGAGAGCAGGACTCGTAGAGGTCAAGAAGTCAAGAGTCAACGAGGCCAAGTTAGTTGCTGGTTCGTGGTGGAGCCCAGCCTCAGCTGTTTTGTTTTATTTCTGGACTCCAGAACTCTTGCCTTTCTAATGTCTTGGTTTTTCTGTGTTGCTGTGGTCCCGATTGCCGAGTTTCATAGTATAATAGATGCGATTCGATGTGTTTATGAATTCCTCTTGATGTTGTTTTTATCATTAAAATCCACCTTTCATTTCTCCAGGGACGTTTGAATCTCTGGCTCATGGGGGACACAGAGATTTTCTGATCCCCTACCCATGCTGTTCCAGAAGAATGGCATAATGAATGGAGTGTGTGAGACACACGAAGTCATCCCCCAAAACAGCATCATCCAATCTTGAGGGGTTTCCCTGGTGCCATTTTAGTAGTAGGTTTCTGATCCTAGTGGTCCCCTCAGTAGGGTGAGCACACATCAGGCACTATCATTTTCTTGACTTCATCTCCTACTCTTATGGGGAGTTGCATTCAGTTAAAGAAATATTCAAAAATGGGACTGCATATGAAGCAGGAAGAAAACCCTACACTCTAAACCTGAACCACAAAGCCCTGTTCTCTGTGAGCTCCCCAATGGGGGAACTATCAGTGCCTCTTTTTTTATGTAAAAGCCAAATACTACAAATTTGATTCCATGGAAAGAAATAACAACCCAGAAGTACTTTGGTGAGATTTCAAGAGCTTGAGACTTACAGATTACACGTATTTTATATTTATCTGTTAGTGTTTTAGAGGCACAAATCTTATTTTTTAATTCTGTGTCAAACTTGGACTCTTCATTGGTGAGGTGGTCATGAGCAAGTTCATCATACTTAACTTCCGGAGCCCTATTCTTGGTAAACCATCCAGCAGCTGATTTTTGCTTGAGTAAGGTCACAGCTGTCTTATCCAGGTCAAGGGACTGAAGCCAAGAAGTCCTTCTGGCTGGCCATGCCACCAGGAGACCAGAGCCAATGTTCAGAGCAGACTGAGAGTAGATGTTTCCCTCTTCATCCAGAATCCTGATGAAGTCAGTTCTGGTCCTGCTGGTGTGGAGATGGATCCCTGATCCCCCCGCAGCAGGGAGAGGGGAGTCTCCTAGTGAAAGCTGTCTTCTCACCCCGGCTGTTGAGGGAAGCGTCCGAGCCCGTACAACACCACTGCCCACCCTCTGGTCTCGGACAAACTTGTGCTTCTTCCCTGAATTAAGAGTCTGATGGTGCAGATGATGGCAGGTATGGAAAATAGGTACCATGTCTGGGAAATATTTCAAAGAATAA
>RJWT010003327.1:0-36916 GCA_004365215.1 Cuniculus paca | reverse complement strand
GTTGGTAAGGTCCCAAGCTGCATAGCCAGGTGGAATTTGCTGTATGCACCCCCAACCCAAGTGAGGCCCAGAGAAGCAGCTGCCAGGCCACTCTGGGTGAATGTGTGGGGCCTTGGCAGGACCCCAGAGATGTCCTGAATGGCCTGGGCCAATGGGGGACAGACACAAACCAAAGCCCCCACCAGGCTCCTGGTGCAGTCCCCAGCTGAAGGGCTAGGTGGAATTCGCTGGTCACACCCCCAACTTAAGCCCCGTTAAGAGCAGCTGCCTCTGGGTTGCCCGGGGCTCGTGGGTGGGGTGCTGGGAGGACCCCAGGGACGCCCCGAACATCGGTGGCAGGTGGGGGCTGGGCGCCGATTTCTATGGGTCTGGTCGCCCTTTCCCCAGGTGCACAGCTAGGTGGGGTTGGCTGTGCACGCCCCCGAAGGTCTGGAGCAGCCTGGGCCACGCTGCTCCCAGTCAGTGGTCAGGGCTCAGGTAGGCAGGGCCCCAGGGACACCCCGAAGGTCTGTGGCCGATGGGGGATGCACAGAAACTCCTACCGGTCTCTTGGCGAAGTCCCAAGCCGCTCAGCAAGGTAGCACTCGCTGGTCACGCCCCCAACTCAAGCCGGCTCAGAGCAGCCACTGCTGGGCTGCCCCGGGTGCGCGGGCTGGGTGCTGGGAGGACCCCAGGGACGCCCCGAAGGTCCGTGGCAGGCGGGGGCTGGGCGCCGAGCCCCAGGGCTCTTTTTTACACATCATACTTGAGGCAAATAAATTTATAGTGTCTTTTGGAAAAAACAAGATAAGCACAAAAACATTTTTTAGTGAAACTGTTTCCACAATAATATGGAATTTTTTTGTAAGAAGAATAAAAAGGCAGGATAAGAAAAACTGAAGAATAAAATTTGATGAGGCTAGAATAATTGAATAGCAGGGAATAAAGAAGGAGTAAGTAGTATAGTACATCATTTATAAAAAGTTAATACATGGAAGGGCAGAAAACTAATCTTTCTTCCAAAAAGAGTGGGGGAAAGTTCCCAAATAAGTAGGGATAGAAAGTAAGGAAGGGCATGGGAAAGTTTTGGAGTCTAGATTCTCCTTCTAAAACACACAGCGAAACCTGCGATTGTTCATTGAGAGCTTGTGGGGATTTCATCCTCAAAGCCTCTGGGGTAAAATGCCTGTAGTAGATGGAATGGAATGGACTACTCAGTGACTGGCAGAGGGGACTCCCTGCCACTATGGTTTGGTTCCCAGGACCACCACACAAACACCGTTCATAAGTGGCCCGAGTGCTCTTTGTCTCTGCGGGATTCAACATGTGATCTTTAGTTAGGAATAAAAAAAAGCTATTATAATATTTTCCATGAATATGGATAAGCTTTGGCAATAATGTGTGTTTAAAAAACACACAGATGACATAGTGGAACCCAGTAGACAAGTTCCCATTCATGTTGCCACCATGCATAATTCATGGAGAAGAAATTAAAAGAAAGCAGGCAGACATCGACTTCCTTAAGTTTTAATTTTTTCTGACTTTTAATTTATTCTTTTGGGAGGGAAATGCTTCTCTTCTGCTCTGGTGGTATTGTTTTGCTGTGTGTTTTAAGTGTTATCCTGGTTTTCTTGTTCAGTCTAAAACCATACTTTATGTTAATTTTATTCTTATTGTTTGTCGTATGGTTTGTTTTTAATCATCATCTTTTAGAGAATTTCATTCAGGACTCAAGAACCATTATCTTTCAGTGATTCTACAATATAATGAAGCATATTTGCAACACAATATTTTTCTTAAATTCACGGATGTTATCATCCTATGTATTTTCAAAGACTGCTAGAATGTGTAACTGAATTAAATATGGTTTAATTAAATTAAGAAAATTAAATTACTCATTACTAGTAATAACTTTAAGCTTTAGAATGCTTTTGACTTGGAAAAGAATTTGAATATCTGGCTTAACAGCTCCTGTGTGGTATGAAATTAATTTGCATTGTACGTATCATACTTCTTTTCAATAAATGCATAGATGGAAAATAGTGAGAGAGATAAGAGGTTCTGGAAACCACTTTTAAAGTTTATTAATTAAAAAGGATATTTTCCATGGTGAACAACTGAACTAAAACAATTCTTTATTGAAGAAAAATGTTAATTATATGTTAACGGTGGCTGACAAATCATGATGTATCTAAAAGCATTATTTTCTTAGGGTCATAATTTCCTTGTAATCCAATATAACCACAAGAACTATTATCACTAATCCTAATAAATTCATTCTTAAAGTATTTATCTACATAGTTAAAGGGGTGGGTGGAATAACAGGGAATGAACTCAGAACTGCAACCTCAACACTTAGTCTATTTAATAAGATATTTTTGAATTTCTAGCATAAACATTTTTTTTAAATTCTATTTTTTGGCAAGAAAATCATTGAAGACAAATTTGACCTACTGAATATTTCTTAGGAATTATTTGACTTCTTCCTAGTATGAAATTTTGTATGTAAGGCATGCAAAGTATGTAACTATTTCTCTTGGCATTATTATGTAAATTTAGGCAATCATAGAGTGTTAGATAATAAGTGAGAAATTATTTCATGTGTGACAGGAACAGCATACAAATTTTAAAGAAGGAACTATGACTGATTGTCGTAGTATGCTGTTACCTGATCTTAATTGATTGATATACAGTATCTAGTGCAGTGTGACTGTAAGCTGTAAAATATCAACATAAAAGCATACTAAAATACTGCCTATGATGGCTAGTAAATCTTATCTCAGAAAAACAAGGAATTTAGTAGATATTTGTAGGTGGTTTGGCAAATGAGAGAGTGCTCAACAATGATTATAAAAAAGAGCAACTTTAAACATTTTAATTCAAAAAGAAAGAGTCTAACAGACACAAACACATGTGTAAATGCACAACCTGCAACCATACAAGGATGTGGGCAGAGGGTATAACAGTATTTCATATTTCAAGAATCAAAATTGAGCAATATTCACTGGGGTAATTTTGTATAAGTTAAGAATAATTTAATCAAAACAATATTATATTCTAGATTCTGTCTTGGAAGTATTAAGATCACACCTAGTTATGACATCAGAAAAACATCAGTATTAAAAATTGAAACAGAACTTTAAGATATTATTCATATTACTGTAGTTACAATAAGGTGTGATATTTAATTCAACATACATATAATAAATTTTTCATTTTTCAATATATAGAAAGAAAAAAATCAAGCATTATTACCCATTTATTTCTTTTTCTTTCTGTTTTTTGTCTCTTTTGAGGCAGGGTTTCACTGTATGGTTCAGGCTGGCCTCGAACTTGCTGTGATCTTCCTGCTTCAGCCTCCCGAGTGCTGGGATTATGGGCATGCACCACCACGCCTGGCTCACCCATTTAGTCCTTAAAGCCTCTGAAAGTTTTCATTTTATTTACAATTGTTTATTTCTAAAGCTAAGAATATAACATACATTCTAGAATTTCAGGAGAATCATATTTCTGATATTAAATGTTTTATTAGATATACTGCAACTATTTAGTATTATGTTATCTGGGATAACATGAACATGTAAATTTAAGTGATTTCATTCATTTTATGTATGCATAATTAGTTTAAAAAACTGTGGAATGCTATTTTTAATAAGGTTGCACACTATTTGTTCCTATTTTATTGTTTAACATATTGCAAAATTAAAAACTCATTTTGATATGGTACATACAGAAAAGTATCCAAAAGTCTGAAGTTAAAAGCACTTTTAACAAATACAGCAAATTTATACTAACTTAGTAGTTGTAACAGTCAGGATGTAACTTATCTGGTTAAAAAGCCAAACAAAAAGCACCTGCCTGGCAAGTGTGAGGTAGTGAGTATGATCCTGGTACCCAAAAAAAAACAAAAAGTTTAAAAAACCAAACAAGTAAGTTCAGGCATTGAACATATGTTGTTTAAACACCTAGAGTTTTGCTAACACAGTCCAAGTGTATTGCAAGAATGAACATAAAATTCCATTAGGGGATTCTTATAAAATTCTCTATAATCTTTAGAATATTTTGATCATAGAGATTTCTTTCATATCATGAATTTAACACACTTACCTTGTTATTCTTATGAAATATATTCTATCATAAGATACAATCCTTTATAAAAGGAATACAATTTTCACATGATTCATAAAATGATAGTAATCTAGTAAGACCAGCAGGGTGTGTCCATCACTGTCTAGTGCAAAAAGTGACAAGACTCAAGAGGATAAGTCTGTGAGCTATAGAGCAGATTGATCAGAATAGAATAGAAGGATGCAGCCCACGTTCATGTTTTGATGAAGTTAACTGTAAAGACTAGGCAGGTTATACTTGCTGTGATTACTTAATATGCAGCAGCATTCTGATTTTACTTTGACCTTCCATATTACTTTGCCTGCAGAAAATTTCTGTGATTGCAAGAATCAAATTTTATATTTTGCTTTAAATTAATATATTGACTTTTGATTTTAAAATACATCAGTCTCTGAGTGTTTGTTTAATGTAACTTTTCCTAAAATGATTACTTTATTAGACAAATTATGACAAATGAGATTTCACTCTTTCATGCCCTGTGGGCTTTTCAAAGCACAGTGACACTGTACCACCTTACAAACGCCCAAATGCATTCCAAGTTCACTGTACGCGTTTTCTTCATCCTGTAAAAATGTCCATCTCTGTGTTCATGATTACCAGGAAAATTTAAAATCAGAAAAATATTAGGCTAATTTATTCCTTTGTTTTACCAGAAAACAGAGGTTCAAATGAAAATGATCTTGTGGTGCACCAGTAGTAAACAGACTGAAAATGTAAGTAATTCATTGCATCTGACTTAATTCTATCTTCTAGTTTTCAGTTAGGTGCTTGTAACTGGCACAACTTGTTGCATATCTGAAACTCCAACTCTAGAGAATTCTTGGAATCATAATCTATATCTTCTAGGCTTGACTAGAGGAAACAATATAAGACTGGAAGGTAGCTTGAGATTTACCATATAAAACAGTAATTTTTGTAAATATTTCAGAGAAATACTCTTACATTTTTCTACAGCTAAAATGTATAACCATGTATATTATGCAATTATTAGTAATAGCAGTGAGTTTGGACATATACAACTCTCATCAATGGAGGAAATGAAATATAATGGATGTGTATTACATATGACTATACAGCAGTAAGCAGGAACAAACTATTCATATACAAGGTGTGATCAAAACACACTATGAATGTTTACATTACAAACTATCACCTTAAACAATGCATTGTCATCCCACTTTTCTTCATATACCTCATCATTCTTGCTACTTCATATACCTCATCATTCTTGCTACTTTCTCAAGCAATTCTGGAAGTGCTCTTTCATAAGTACTTCTTTTTTTTTAAGCATGAGGGTTTTTTTCATTAATATGTGTTCTCTTTTTTATTAGTATGTGTTTGCAATACAAAATGAATACTTTTACTATAGGGAGTTGGTGCATGTACTTACCATATTGCAACTTAATCCATTGTACTTTTGCTCGCCCCTTATTTCCCCCCCTCCATTTATTAATCACCTTCCCATTTACAAAAGGTCTATTCCCCTGTTTCCTATTATCTTTCTTTTATTTTGCTATTTAAATTATTTGTAGATTGAATTTGTCACATAAGAGACATCATGTGATATTTAAACTTCTATGTCTGATATGTTTCACTCATGTATTATTGTCCCAAGTTGGATTCATTTTCCCATAAGTTACTCAAATGTATTCTTTTTTATTGGCTGAGTAGTACTCCATATCACATTTTCTTTATCCAGTCATCTCTTAATGAAGTCATAGGTCACTTATAACCTGTGTCTTTAGTTGCACTGTCATGGCTATTTTGATTTCCTGAATCAATTAAAGATATCTACTTTCATGATCCTTTTGACATTAGCCAACAGCTACAGATTTCTTAGTGCCAGATCCAGTGAATAAATTGGATGAGAAAACACCTTGATGTTTTTATGAGTCAAATCTGCTGTTCAATTGGATGCCACCAGATAGCCATATTCTTTGTATTTTCATAAACACAAGAAAAACAACTTCCAGACCAACTTCACTGGTGGCAAGGACAATAGAAAGAGCAAATAGACATGATGGTGGATGTTGTGAGAATTAATGGTAACATTGCTCCTACTAGAATAAAAATTTTTAAAAATTTAGACATTTAGTCTATATTTTGATCACCCTCATAAAGTGTAAACATGCATCTAAATTGTAGATATAAAATGTTGTTAAAATAAAAGACTATACTACATACTTTGCCAAAGTAGCATTTTTACAAATCTAAAACACTGTAAGATAAATAGCAGCTTGCATTTCATGAGATGCATAAATTATTGAGCTATTTTTATATGTTCATACCAAATACATTAGAGTAGATAAAGATAAAAGTGGTGCTCCTTCCTAGTTATGGCCTAGAAATCATAAAAAACGATTCTCAATTCCTATTTCCTCCTCAATGATAGGATCTTACTTGGTCCAGGAAGCTAGCACTGTCTACCCATTGTCAGTTCAGCGTTCACAAACAACTCTTTAAATGGCTTTAATCCTTCAAGGAAAGAAAACATCATTCCTGATATGATATAACTTGTTATCACAAACATTCTTTTTTGCCCCTAAATATATCTTTACCAATTTCTGAGTTATAAACCACTTATTTTCTGGTTTAATCACCATCCTCCTGCTTAAGTTACCATATCCTGAATTACAGTGTGGCCACTATTACCCCTTTTCTTAGGAAGGAGAGGAATTGGGAAGGAAAAATTGGTATACTATAACCAGTTGCATATATGTGAAATATGAAAGAAAATATTCATGGTAATTACTGTAATAGATGCTACAATATAAGTCTGTGTTTTCATATTCTTTCTTGTACACACATTCTGTGTTTTTGTTGCTCCTATCCTCTGCATATATCTTCATTCTTTGTTCACTGGGGAACCCAGCAGAATCTGAATTGATACTTCTGCAACTCCTGGGTCCTGAAGTGACTACACATATATTGGTCCTCTGTATGTATAGGGAGAGTATTCACCGGAATAATACTTTCTTATCAATTACAATTAACAGAAATCTGAAGACACAGTAGTCTTCTGGTTAAACTGTTTATATGACTCCACTCTTTAAGGGAACCAGCCAGCTACTCTCCCTGGGAAAGCTACATCAAATAGAAAATTCAGCAGTGATTTCTACTGTTGTTACATTTTGTGTTTTGCTTTGTTTTGTGTTCCTTTTCTAGTTTACTGATAGTTGTTGCCTGAATACCATTGATAAGAATAAGAGCACACTGGTGTAACTATGTGTAAGAGTTGTCTTTGCCACAGTAGAATTTTTTTCCTTAACACAATATTCAAAAACTGAATGCCAGATGATGGCAATGATTGACCTCCATAGAGGTTATTTTTGATAATCTGATTATTGAGAGCTTCTTTGGGGTGGATTTCTTCTGGTAAATGTTCACATGGTCTATGGAAATCATTATTATCTTTTGTCTTTCAAAGGCTGTGTAGATACACTTAACACAGAGCCTCAATAGGAAGCAGGAATACACTGTAGAGATGGGAAGAGGAATTGAGAGGGAGGAGTGACAAAGGGGAAATAAAAGGATCAAGATGTGATTATTATTGGCATATATATATATACATGATAATTTCCCATGATGAATGGATTTATTATTTTGCAAACGTGTACAAATAAAAATAAATTTTTTAAAAAATAAAAGTTTACAATAAATAAAAAAACAAAACAAAAAAATTATTCTCCTTCAGTCCCCTGATCAATCAGCCAAACCAACATCAGGTGCCAATGAATTAGTGTAGATTCATATTTTTTTCTTCCAAAGTGAATAACCAGTTGCATTACTTTAAGACTATTATTGAGAATTCATTCATTCTCTACTACACCGCTTCAGCCATGATTTTTTGTATGATTCCAAAATATAATATGAAACTATTTGGTAAAACGCTATGTAGTTCTTTTCAAAAGTATTTGACATATATACCTGCACATTTGGCCAGAGGTGGAGGGTGTGTTTCACAAATAGACAAAACATGGTACCGTTGAAATTGTCTTTTTGCCTCATGTTGCCATGGTTTATATATAGATATGCCCTCAAATTCTCATGTGCTTTTAGGTGGGTGTTTTGGGCAATGATTAGAACATGGAGATGTGATAATAATCATCAGTGGATTATTCCACCTGTGAGTTTATATCTAAATATGATTTTTGGGTGGTGGAACCTGCTCAAAGGATCAAAGGAGGCTTCTCACTAGGGATGTTTACTGGAAAGGTTAAGGATTTAAGGGTATATCTTCTTCCTTGACTCTCTCACTCTCTCTCTCATTCTCTCTCTCTCTCCCTCTTCAATGTCCCTATCTTTCCCATTTAGGTTGTGGGTGTCAAGTGTTCTGTCTCAGCAACAAAAATGTAAAGACACATGTAAGTTGTCTGTGTCTTTTAAATTTGTCTTGAATCATATCAGATTAGGCAAATGTGAATTCTATGTAAGTATATTCATACTCAAATTTAGGATGTGATGAGTCAAATAATGTAAGGAACATTTTAGGATGTATAGTACCTTTTTATTTGTTGGTGTTATAGGCAAGTATCAGAAAGTGAAGACTTATGCAATGTTGACTACATGGTTTCCTTCAAAACTCTAAGGAGGTACACATTAATTTTCCTACCAAGGAGCGCTAAAATCACATAAAGTATCTTTATTAGTTGTAGATATTTCAAGCATCATTGGTCTGAAGGATCATATAACCAAGTGACATAGAATTTTTCATAGCAGTGAGTACTTACATTAATTCATTGTCTTTCTCTTTAAAGATTGCTCAGTAAATGAATTAAAGCAGATCACTCAAAGGTGTGATGAAGCTGCTTCCATGGAAACAGCAAGTATCACTTTTCTTTTTCATTTCAGACAGTACAAGTTGAAACATACAGTCTTTCACTGTTATGTATATCCCAACATGACCACTGGAATGTTAAAAATTCCACAGAGGTCACAGATGCTTAGATCTTAGGAGAATATATTTCTCACTCTATGGTGTTAATAAATATGACTTAGACTTTTAGGTATTTTCACTTTTTATCCTCAACCACATGCAGCATGACATCATAAGTACAAGGGATGAGAATGTACCAGAAGTAATGGAAAGATGATCAAGATTTCTAAGACATAAACATTGATATAAGTGGGGAGTTAACATAACTGTAAGGTTCAATAAATCGAGTTTTTGTGCTTAAAAGAAACATGTCATGTTAAAAATGTCATATAACAGATATTCATGTGTATCCATGTTTATTGCACAACAATTCATAATAAATAAATCCTGGGAGAAACCTCTATGTCCATCAATAGATGACTGGAAAAAGAAAATATAGTATATATACATAATGGAGTACTACTCTCCTTTTAAGAAGGATACATTTGAGCCATTTGTAGGAAAACTGATGTATTATGAATCTATAATGATAAGTGAAATAGACCAGATAAACAAACTTGAGGATCATATAGTTTCCCTTATATGAGGAACCCAAAGTATAAACAAAGTACAGAATTAAGGATAGATAATAAAAAACAGGAAGATAAGTCTTTTGTAAATGGGAAGGGAACAAAGAGATTGGTTGAGGGAGAAGAAGGGTAATAAAATGTAATAAGAGGTGTCATGTACATGTACTAACTACCCACAATAGATGGATACATTATGTACCACAAGCATGCACTACTAAATAAAAACCTATGACAAATATTATAAATGAAAAATTCAGTATGCAAGAAATGTGTAAAATCTAGCAAGAGATGGATAAATGGGGTTGGGGAGAAGAAGAAGAGGAAGAAGAAGAGGAAGAAGAAAGAGAAGAATTAAGAAATGTTATGTACATGTACTAACTCACCACACTGGATGCAGTCATTATGTACTTCAAATACATACTAGTAAAAACAAAACAAGACAAAACAAAACAAAACAAAACAAAACAAAACAAAACAAAAGTAGCTTATATCACTGGAAGCATTCATTTTTTTCTCCTGTAAACAATTACATTTGGAATAACAGCTGCAATTGAAAGAAGCTTCTAAATCCACATTAATTCTTAAAGTTCAATGTTTGTACTTTACAGACCAAACAGAAATCTGAGTGAGAATGTGGATGTATTCACCACCTTTGCATCTATCACCTCTTTCACAGTGACACTATTCTTTTTGGGTCTTCCAAAATGTAGTTTTACTTCAAGTTTACTTTTTTCATAGTGAGTTCTAGAGAATTGTACTTACCTTTGTCACCCCATCAGTCCTTGTTTCATTTATCAAAAACTAACACGAGGATTCTGACAGTTGTCAAATGTAGCTGTTAGTGATGTGTGTGTAAGACCTGGAGATAAGCCATGGAATAAGGGTCAGGATCTAGCAGTCATAATTTGAGGTGGAAAAGAGCAAAATTTCTATTTATGACCTCACTTCTAAAAGCCCTGTACTCTCACGGGTAGGACAGAGTAGTGCTTCTGGTCTGGAGGATTAACATCAGTTCAGAGACAGTGTCCAAGTCCCTGAGAAGATTTTATGTTATTTTTTTCCTTTGTCTAAAGCCACTTAATGCCAACAACAATTTCTGACTCCCTTGAGGGAAGAATGAGAACTCTTGTGGCAGTATTATAATGTCATTGCCTACGTGGACTTTGTCTCACTTTCAAGGAGATCAGTGTTTGGAATTGGTTTAGGAATGGGAATTGGAGAGAGGCTCTACAACTATTTCATTCTAATGTCAAAGAGACCATTGCTGACTTAAAATATAATCAAAATAGTTCATTTCCAATTTTCATTTTTGAATCTTTTCTCCATGAAAGCATTTCTAGTAACTGCAGATATATCAGTCAAAGTTCATTCATAAAAGGGAAGACTTATAAGCTAGAAGGGCTAAATAGTTTGGTTGATGAGGACTCTTGTTTATGCAATCATTAAAAAGGCTGTATGAGTGAAGGTCAGGAAATTATCACTAACCATGTTACTTTTTTTACTGAAAATCTCTACTCTGAGAATTTTTGACAATATCTGTAGTAAAAAGGAGATGATTAATAAAAGCTTAGCATGAAGAAGTGAATGAATATCTTTATTCTTCCCAGTCCATCACTATCCCTAGAGAATAATTTCTTCTCCTTGACATATTTTAAACTAAAACCATGTAAGGAAGGTACTTACGGGAAAAAAACAGTTCCCAACATCTTTGTAATTTAAAAGAGTTGAAATTGATAGTAATGTCACTGCATGAATAACAAATCATACAGTATAAATACAAAACATGGTCTGTCAGTGTGTTAACAACCTTTTAGAGCTTTCAGTGATACAAATAGTCTGCTGTGGCATGTGTTCTAGAAAGTTTTCTGGTCTGTTTGATTATACAATGATGATTCTCTATAAATGTATGTAGGTGTGTATCCTCTTTTTTGGAGCTGATCAAGTGACAAAGGTACACTATCGCCACTGAATTTCTCTAGAATGCATACTTCAATAGTGGAGCAATCCTTTACTTTTAACATCTAGAATAATGAGGTTATTTAGTGGTTTACAAACATCTGTCATCCCTTATCTATCCAAAATTTTGAAGGTTATATTTCCTATATGCAGTGTAAAATTACTTTGTAATTCTTCTGCTCTTATATTTCTACATCTAAGCTTTGGAAACATGCAAAATAAATTCTATCACGTTCCCTGATGTCATTTTTCAAATATTTAAAAACCTATTTTCTTGGTTCCAATTTACTTCAGGCTAAATATCTCAAGTCTTAGCATCGTATCTCATGTAACAGGATTCCAAATCACCATCCTCTCATTATTCTTTAAATTAGTCAAAGTTTGTGTTTGCCAATATTTCTCTTAAATCAGTGTTGTAGTCACAGTTTACAAGGGAATAGCTTTAACATGGAACAAATAATTTACAGGATTATTTTTATAAGAGTCACCCAAAAAGTCAAATGCAGAAAAGTTCAAGAGATCTGTTCACACACAAGAGACACAAAGAATCCAGCTGGGGGCCTGAACCCTATGGCAATGTCCTGTACAAAACCAGTTGAAGACCTAGAGCCCTAGGAAATATCCTCCATGATCCCAGTTGGAGGCTTAGAACCCACGACAATGTCTCATGCAAGTCTTCGTCAAGGATCTGCACTGGGAAGGCCCAAATATCACTGGGAGAAGCTACAAATTCTGCACCAGTGGAATAAAGGCTCTGTGGAAGCAGACTGAGAAATCTGACTGTATGTTCAGTATTAAAAGCAGATCTCCATCAGAAAGAAATGTAGCCAACTTCAGCAAGAGCAAGGATCTGAGCTCCCCTAACGATGAGAACAGCTGAGTTTGCATTAGGAAAACCAGTATGACAGCCTCCAGGAGGATCAACAGGACACCATCTTCCTCTCCACTTCTCCTTTTATGCTGTTGGCAACAGTCCTTAGGTGGGCCTTCTACACTCAGGACCACACTGATTCAGTTCAGCTGGCTGTTGAAAAGTTGATCATTAGTTAATCCAAAACATTCAGAGACTCTGGGAAATTTTCTTGAATCACAACTCACTAACTATAGTTTTTAATACGGAACACACAGTCATGTAGTACACATAAACTGTTTTTTTGATGTCTTACAACTAATCCATGTAGCATTCTTTTCTTTGGCTTTGCTTTTGCCTTTATGGTTCAATTATTTAAGCATTCATACTTCAGAATTCATCACTAGTAAAATTTGCTCTTTTAAAACAAGTATGGCAGTGAGTTTTGATAGGACACCTTTACAGTCCATCACAGCACTGAGAGGTTTTAGGAATATAGACTCAGTGGCAAAAAAGAAAGAAGTCACCTATGAGTCTTCACAACCTATGAGAATAAATAAAGCAATGGCTGCACCTATCTTAAAGAATAATTCTACACAATGCAGTTTTCTAGACAGCAGTGGAAGGTCAGGAGAAAATGAACTTAAAATTGACAGGTAAGCCAAGAAGTCTCATAGTAAAGAAAACAAACAAAATAAAATAAAACAGCTTCATCAAACTGAGTTTTGAAGAGGAAAAGAGAAAAAGACATAGTACATTAAAGTTAATTTTACAGACATTCAGAACATGTACTTACTTATTTTGATTAAATAAGGGTCTGAGATATGTGAAGTGTTTTGTTTTAGAAGTGTTGTTGTGAAAGAAATCCAAGTCTAAAGTAAGACAACATTATTTAAAAAATGTACTTTAAGTTCTAATTATGTTTTACAAATATTTAAGTATTTTAATGAATTATAGACAATGCTTGCCTTCAAACAAAACATTTATTTCCCCTTATTTATATGTTTTAATTACACCTAAATGGATTTGTTATAATACAAATTTTCTTTTAGTAGACAGAAAGCCAAAATTGAATTTCCTTTGAGAATACTGCAATTGATGGTGGAAATTTTGGTGGATACAATCATTACATGGTCATCCTCACAAGACTCATACATGGGTCTTTTTTGTACCATGAAGATAAATAACCCAGAAAGTTATGAGAAAGAGCAAGGCCCTTGTGTTGGATTAAAGCAATGTTAGGATTATGTTGGTGATTTATTGTTTTAATAACACTTGAGAATTTATCAAATTATTTTAAAGAGAACTTCTCTTTTTTCATAAAATATGGCAAATTGTAACCATAAAATTGTACATTTCCAAAATGCACAATATTCACTGCTCTTAGAGAAACAAACTTTGATTTCCAAAGGGCTCTATGTATTCTGATGTCCAGTACTACATACAGAAACCAATCTATGACATCACTTAGTTATTAGTAAACTTCTCAAAGTTCTTAGGATAGGTGAATTAAATAAGACCTGAATAGAACTAGTAAATAATTCTGCTGGCATTTTCAATCTAAGAGTTGAACTAGTGATATTACTAATAAGGTCCTGCTGTAATGAACATTCTCATTAAATACTTTATTATATGTTTTACTGTATATTTTAAGTAAGTTCTCATCTTCATTTGAATAACAGAGATTTATAAAAATAAAATCAAATTATTGTATTTAAATATTTGGATGCATTGGTCAGTCTATTGTGTATTAAGCCCCTAATGCTTGAGGAGCATGATAGGTATTAGAGAATTAATACATAGTTGAATGAAAGTACTTAAACGAGTTCTGAATTATCTTTGAAATTTTACACAATGCGTGTGTTATAATTGCACCATTTGTATGAGGATACTTCAATATGTAATTGCAAAAATATTTTGAAATTAAAAAAATCTATGAAACCAGAAACTCTTGTCATCTCAAGAACTTGGGATAAAGGATTCTCATCCTGTAATGGAAAGGTCCCCAACCAATGACTGGACGAGGCTTTTGATATCAAGCTGCACACATTAGAGAGAGCAGCAATCAAGTGAACAAAGCTTCATCTGGCTTTACAGCCCTTCCCCACTGCCAGCTTTACAGGCTATGCTCTGAGTCCTGTCCAGTGAACCATGAGTTAAGATTCTCATAAAAGCACGAACCCACAGTGAACTCTGTAAACTGCATTGCAGGCCAGGGATCTAGGTTGTACACTCCCTTGAATCACCTTGAAACCATCACCCTCTCCATTCTCATGGCCCCATTCCTCCATTCCATCCCATGGAAAAATTGTCTTCCACAAATCTGGTCCCTGATGTTAAAAAGTTTAGTGACCATTGATATAGTGTATGCTTTTGTATTCCTGTTTATACTTACATTTTCACTAAACCAGCATTGATTAGGCAAACCTATGAATTTCCCTTGTTTTGGGTATGACTCAGGTCTAAATCTTTGATATCTTACTTACTCTATCTTGAGCTCCAGTCTCCACACTGCCTCATGTCTACTTCCATCCTCAAACCAGATAATCCTCAAATGTATTTCTTAACTCTCTTTGTGTTCTCTAAATCTATTCCTCTTCATACAAATGAAAGATCAATGACTTTCCAAACTAACTTAGAGATCAAATAAAAAAATCCATGAGCCATTCTTTCTTTTGACTTCTCCTTCAGTTTCAACCTCCAGTATGTCACCATATGCTGATTTCAAAGAGTTTCTGAAAAGATCTTACTATCTGATTGTCCCATATTCACTATTTAAAGGCACAGACACAAACACAGGAACTGTTTACATCAATGTCTTAAATTATTTTTATTTTCCCTTCTAAAACATCATCTACATCCACACCAACATTATCTCATAACAACACAATATAATCATTGTACAATTTTTGTTTTAAAAAAGGGGGGGTCTTTAAATTAAAATTTAAAATAATTAGCAAGTTATACATCATAACCACTTATTCTCTCACACATTCACATGTCTCATATTCTGAATCTATCAAACATCTGCATTGCCTTACATTTATTTCTTGAATTTCCATTTTTTTCTTTACTGTTTCCTATTAATGAAGGATTTCTCTCTGAACTTTCTTTGTTTTCTAGCTTAGAGAAGAATTATAATCACCCTAAAAAATACACATTTGTATTAAATGATTTCCAGAGCTTCAACATAGTTATTAATACCCTGAATAAATTCTGATTCTCACTCAAACACTGTAGTGTCTCTAAATTAAAAACACATATTTTCATATGGTCCAGTTTATACTGTCCTAGAAAATTAATTATATTTCTCTGAGATAAATAAAACATAATTAAACTCATAAATAAACAGCAACAAACCATAGGTCAGCATTTACAAACTTCCTAACTTCAGGCTCCAAATATTTATGTGGTATATATGGACAGTATATTGCTCACAAAGCATGTAATGGATGCAAAAGGTACTAAAGTAAATGACAATAATATTTGAGTTCAGTAAGTCTCACAAGGTAATATCCAAATTAGGAAAAGAGTTTGAAAAAGGAATTAAATTGAAAACAATATTAAGTTTCCTGCATGCACTCCAACTGCCACTGGGAAGGTTTCTAGTCAGTAACCAGCTCATGTTTGGGAGGCAGGGGCCAGCCTTGCCCCCATGCACACTCCAGCCCCAATCAGGATGCTTCCACTGCCAGTAGCCAGCTCAGGCTGGGAAAAGTAGCAACCAGTCCTGCACCAGTGCACCCAATGGCCACCATTGGATACCTGTAGCCATCTCTGGCCAGAAGAACCAAACACTCACACTTTGGAGAAATTGTAGCAAAATGCACGAAGTATCTGACATCCCATTACCCACTTGTCTAGAAGAACCAAGGAATATGGCAAGACAAAGAAACAAAAGGTGGTCTCTGGCCTCCAACCCATGTGGAGTAAGTCAAGGAGATGTAAACATGGAAGAGATCAGGAGTTAAACACCTGAAGTTTCTGAAGTGATGGCAACTGAAGTAAAGAAACAACTTCATGAAGCCATAAAAGAAATTAGAACAGAAATACTACCTCAGGTAAAAGAAGAAATGAAAAACATAATAAAAGAGCTGCTATGCACCTCTAAAGAATACATAGATTAAAAAATAGAGGAGCATAGAAAATGAGGGAAACCTTGAATAAACAATATGATGAAGATTTAGCATACATGAAACAGATTCAAAGAAATATTCAGGAAATTAAGAACTCCACTGAAAGCTAGCAAAACTGCTTGAAAGAAACTAAAGATAGACATTCAGACCTTGAAGACAGGTTTGCAGCTGTTTCCACCAAAGGAAAGATATCTTTAAAATAACAAGGAATCAGGAAATAACAATTTGACAACTGCAAGACAATGCAAAGAAAAGTAACTTAAGAATAACAGGTGTCAGTGAAAAATCAGGGGTCAACACAAATGACATTAAAAGTCTATTTACAGAAGTAGTAGTAGCAAACAACTTGTCAAGCATGGGAAAAGGACGTGATATGCAGATAAGTGCGGTATATAGGACTTCAGCTAGCCATAATCAAAATAAATCTAAACCCAGACATATAATAATCAAGATCCCAGAAATTCAACACAAGAACAGAATATTAAAAGCTGTCAGAGAAAAGAAACTGATCCTCTATAAAGGAAAACCCATCAGAATCATGACAGACTTCTCCACACAAACCATCAAATCAAGAAGAGGTTGGAGTGAAGTATTTCAAGTCTTGAAAGAAAACAACTTCCAAACCAGATTGATGTAACCTGCAAAACTATCTTTCAAAATTAATGGAGAAGTAAGATACTTCCAAGACAAAGAACTGAAGGAATTCATGACTATGAAATCAACCCTACAATGAATACTGAAGGAGATTCTAGAGAGAGACAAAAATGATCATGGTTCCAGGAACATCAGCAGAGGGGGATCACTGAGCAGGGCTGACAATTTAATGGAGGGGAAAAGTAGGCAGCCAAAAACAGGAAAATAGCATGACAGAGACAAGGCAATGCATGATGGCCATAACCATTAATGTAGATGGCCTCAATTCATCAGTAAAAAGAAATAGGCAGTGTGGATCAGGAGACAGGATCCATCATTGTACTTTATACAAGAAACACACTTAACTAAAAAGAAAATTCATAGACTGAAAGTCAAAGGAGAGACAACAATGTTCCATGTGACAGGGAACCAGAAAAAATAAGCGTGGATTGCCCATCTACTGCAGAATGAATAAGAAAGCCAAGGCATTTTTATATAATGGAAAGCTATTCAGCTATAAAGAAAGATAACCTGAGGCTCTTGTAGGTAAATGGATACTACTTTACATCATGCTCAAGGGTGAAATGGTTCAGAGTCACATGAGTGAACATCATGTGATCTCCCTAGTATGAAAAATTAAAGGAATTAGTGGGTTCCAAAATGCACACTAGATATTGTGAAAGTGATAGGGGAGGAAATGTATAAAATGGGAAAGCAGTGGCCATTGTTAATCTATTATCATGTTTTGAAAGTTTGTATTGTTTCCATTGTTCTGTTTAGTCTGGTTTTATTCTACCATTATATATGTTTTTATTATATTCGATGGCATGGACAGCTATTTCAAAGATAAAAAAATACATTATGGTAGTCATTGTTGATTTTCTATTATCTTGTTTTGAAGCCCTGCATTGCTTTCATTGTTTTGTTTTGATTGATTTTATTCTATTTTGTTTTGTTTGATTGTATTATATCTGATGGTATAGGCAACTACTTTCAGGATAACGAGAAGCATTATGGTAGCCACTGAAGTTTTCCTACTATCTTATTTTGAAGTCTTGTATTGCTTTCATTGTTTTGTTTTGATTAGTTTTATTCTTTTATGTTTTGTTTGATTTTATTATGCCTGATGGTATGGGCAATTATTTTGAAGATAACAAGAGTCATTATGGTAGCCATTATTGATTTCTTTTTATCTTGTTTTGAAGTCCTGTACCACATTCATTGTTCTGTTTTGATTGACTTTATTCTGTTTTATTTTGTTTGCTTTTGTTCTCTTCAAAACAAAAAAAAAGGAAAACAATATTCAGGAATCATGATTTAGTTGAATTTCACATCATTTGTCAGTCAGGATAAAATTTAAACAAAAATAGTAAAACAAAAAAATTTCTATTTTGGTGAAAAAGCTAATGAAAGTGCCAAATATTTTGTAATTAAAATTGTATATATATTTTGAAGTCAAACTCTGGTGTTTAAATTTGGATTTAGTCTTTTTATCCATCTTTGTTATTGTTCTTGTTTTTATCATTGATAGTATTGAAATAAAACTGACTGATTTTGAAGACAAATGCTTTTATTTTTTCATGCTTCTTAATTCTTAATTTCAGTGAATATTAGCTATTCTAATTTTTTACTTGAACTAGTTCAATCATTGCTAAGATATTTATATTAAAGGAAACATGTGATGAACATTTTGTTTTATCAGTAGCTTATCTACAGTTAGCCAAGTAATCACTGGAAAGTTTTGAGTTTTTGCTTTACACTCAAACACAACTCAGACTGATAATGTCTGAGTAGTTCTGGAATGTGGCCCAAGGATGCTTTTAACACTTATTTTGTTGATAAAATAGTACTTTTATTTATACTAGGAAATCACATTTATATACATACCTTACTGTAAAACATTTATATCTTACATCAAGTTTTTCCTTTACTCTAAGAAGTGGTAAAAACACAGATAAGGATAATAATAAACATTCTTGATTGATTTCTTAGCTTAGTATACTATGAGAGAGAGAGACAAAGAGAGAGACAGAGACAAAGAAAGAGACAGAGAAAGAGATAGACAGGGGTAGACACAGAGAGAAAGAGACAGAGAGTGTATGAGGGAAACATGCTGAGGTCCAGAAATAGTCAATAGTTCGAGGTCCAGAAAAGAAGTTTCCATGATTCTAATATATTCTTGTTAAAATACTTGTTAGCATAATAATTGTTGGCCTTTAAAACATAAGTACAAAATGAATTTGTGTCACCTTGAAAAATTATTAGATATGCAGAATTGAGTCCACATTCTTACAAAGAATGGGTTAATACCTGTTGTTTAATCATTTGTCATCTATTTCTGTGACTTGCACCAACTTTCTGGCTGTTATAGACTGTTCAAGTAGCACACCATGCTACCAAATGTGATGAGACCTGCTCATACTCTTTGGAAAAGTACAGGGTGCCCGCAGGAACAAAATTACTCAAAGTCTCCTGAGGACCTCTTGCTACTCCATTGTGATTGGTCCTTTTATCCTTCTTCATATGTTCATTTTTAATTTTATATTTTAAAATGATAATTTATTCTTTTACATATAGCAACATTTTTCATAGTTAATATCAAAAGACATTGATGGAGTATTTCAGATTTTCTAGGCTATATGAGAATCAGGGAAAAAGTCTCAGAACAACACACAAGAATTTTCCTGTTAATGGAGCTGTTCTGTGTACCATAACTAGCAATAAGAATTAGGAAATTGCTGCTCCAATTGCTTTCTTGCAAAGCACATTTTTTTTTGTTATTTGTTGGGGGGCTAGAAAGCTAAAGGGAGTAATTAAATATATGGTTAATTTTTAAATTAAAAACATTTATCACAGTAAAAGACATATTGACAACGATTGCCTTCAACATACACCCCCAACACACATATTTCTAACACTACCTATTTTTTTGCCACTTTCTAAAGAAGTTCTAGAAGACCTCTTTTGTGCCTATCTTTAAAAGTTGTGATCAATGATATGGTGAATGCTAGAACTAATTACAAGTCCTGTTTTCAATCCCTTTAAGAAGTAAGTTCATGGAGTTTTGTATGATTGCTTATAATCAGTCTGGGAATTTACCAGTTTGGGAATTTTGTATTGATGTATATTAATGTTACTATGAGTTAATGTGGGAAAATTAGCTTTATATTTTGTATAATTAATAAATAATTTCCTTTCCTTTCATAAAATGGTGTACACTACCAATTTTAGCAATTTCAGCCAGTCAGCTATTGATTTAAAGTCTAATGATAAATCTTTTCATGTAGCAATTTCCTCTACTATGTAGGAAAACAGTGTCGATCAGGCCTTTGTTTGCAATAAAATAATTCAAAATATTTTTACACCACTTGAGCCTATGTAGCAAATATATTCTGCCAGTGTTTACTCTCCCAAGCAGTTAATTCAAGATTAAAGCTATTTTTCTCTCTGTCTTAAATGAAAGCTGGTCAGTTGCTTTCTCATGGGAAATTATGAAAAACATAAATTGAAGAAAGACTTGTAAATCTTGACTCCAAGTATATAAAAGAGTCCAAGACTTAAGAAATTTATTTTGCTCATTTTTTTCAAATATTTTGTTTAATATCTTCTACTGCAGTGCTTCAGTATATAGCATTTCTGAAGAAATAGTTTACTATGTTTCAGTTGATTCAATTCCTTAATGATAGAAAGCAAATATAGGATTTTCCAAGATTTAGCCTGAAGTTAAGCAAGTTTATTCCTATCATTTACTATATTCTGTGTAAACAATATTTTGCTACCCTTAAGGCATTTTCAAGGCTTATTTTATAAACCTATTACAACATTAATGTGTAAAAAATCCAAGTCTGAAGCTTTAGAAAACTTGTTATTGAAAAAAAATTGGATTCACTGATCTGCATATAACTTGCTAGTATGAGTAAACAAATACAACTTGTTAAACAAATATTCAAGAAAAGAAATCTAAATTATAGAAATTTAAATGATAGAAATCACTGCAAACTGACTGAACCTCTTACACTCTGACAGCTGAATTTTTATGAAGAAAGTTTCATTCTGATGAATACTTTGCATCAGTTACAAAGAGATAGTTTTTGAAGATTTGTAAGTAAATCAAAGTGAACATAACAATCTCCATCGTAAATGTCTCTAAAATGTCTTGATGCTACAGGGATGGAGGGAAATGTGCTCCTGAAAGGCATTGGATAGTTTTTGAGTAGGGATCTTTATGTCATTGGAGGCGAATCCCTGAAGGTTCGTTGTAAGTTGTTTTGCTCTCTGGCTATGAGGTAAGTGCCTTTTCCGCAGCATGTGCTCCCATCCTATTATGCTGCCTCACCAAAGGACTGATGTATGCACTTGAGCTGCCAAAACTGGGAGCCAAAACTGCCATTTGCTCTTCCTAAGTTGATTATCTTCAGTATCATTATCGTGTTGGAAAACTGAGGAGCATAAAATGTTATGTTTATGGACACTATCTTTCCCTCAGGTAGTCAGGCAGGTATTGCTTTTTAGATTCTTGGTAATTATGATCAGGTGTTGTTTTTAATTGTGTAATTCCAGGCCTTATAATATTTTGATGGCCATGAGTCATGGCCACTGAAAGAGTGTTGGCCTAGAAACACTTTCTGAGCATTCATCATTTGTCTTGAATAGAGATGATAAAAGAGGGAGTGTTGTTTTAAAATGCCAGAATGACTGAACGTAGTCATAGTGATTGAGGACTTCTTAGAAAGAAGCAATCTGAAGGTCTTATTGTTCTTTCCTTTTGGACACGTATATTACCAGGTGCTTTTGATCATGTCCTTATCTGAAGTTGATAGAAGCACTAGATATTTTTCCATAGCACTTTTGCCCTGTGCTTAGTCTCAAGCTTAGAGGATGTATTTTCTGACACTGATGCATGATTCTCTTTCTATCTTCTAAAATGTCCCACCTCCAGAAAAGCTCAAGGAAATTCGTTTTGTATTATATTTTCCTAGAGTTATTATTAATGATTAAAGGTTATATGATCCCAAGGTTTACAAAATATAAAAATGCCTCAGATATTAGTCACTTAATGTTAAATTTATTTTATATTTATAGTCTATAAATGTCCTCTAATTTTCCATAGCGTCATCAACTACCTATCAGCAGAATCATTAACAACTGAAGGTGAGACTTCCTGTTATCCACATATCAAGTACTGTACAATGCTTTCTATAAAGTCACAGTTCAAATTAATTAGCAAAGCTGATAGTGGTTTTGAAAATATTTGCCTTTCTAAATTACACAACTCAAATAAAAATAAATCTAAGAAAAGAATTTCAGACCAGACTAAAAAGTTTTAAAAAATGGAGAGCTATTTGAAACTATATTAAATGAGGTGAATGAGTTGATACAGTGTAAAAATATGTGTCAATGGTACCTTAAACATAGAATAAACTCCATGAATGATAATTTTAATGATCACTTATTATATTCTTGTAATTTAACCATCATGTCCTACAGTAGTACCAAGAAAAGTTGGATTTGTAATTTAATATTTTGGTCTATATCTTAAATTATCAAATAAACTTAGTCTCCACTAACATTTCTTTTGAATTGAAATATTTAGCCTGAACACAAGTAATACAGACATTCTCTTTGTAATGAAAAAATAAAAACATTGATAGTAAAATCCAGATCCAGATTGAAGAAAACTTTCTGCCACCTCTTCCACCTGTAAACCTTCTCTCCTTTGTACTAGAAGTCACCCTTGTTCCCTACCTTAGTCATCAATGACATTAAAGTGTTGCCTAACCTTCCCATTTCCTGCCTCCATCTGCCTTGCAGTAGCTGCTTTGTAGAATGGAGTTGGTTCTGGAGAATTGAGAGATTTTTCAGACAATGGCTGCTTAATTTGACTTTTAATAGTTTATCTCCAATTTTTGAATAATGATGTACTTACTTCAATAGTGTTAGAGTACTACTGTAGCTTATCTTACCCAAGCTAATATGAAAACTATATGAATAAATTTCATATCATGTGTGATGTTCTAGTATTAACTTTTTTTTTTTTTTGGTACTGGGAATCAAACTCAGGACCTTGCACTTGCCAGGCAGGTGCATGTGTTGCTGAGCTAAATACCTGGCCCCTAATGTTACTTTTATAAGATAATTTGTATGATTATGTAAAGAAAATATGTGTAGTGAATCAATACTTAGATGCAATTTCACCCATCACAAAAATAGAATATATATATATATATATATATATATATAATCCTTTATGAGAAATAGAAATCGTGTACATTACTGTTTAGTATTAAAGTGATAAATAAGAGTATCTAAGTTGAAAGATCATTAATGTTTGATAATCTTTACAAAAGTCAATGGCTTAGTTAAGTGGAATAGCCTTTTAAGTATTTGAAAAGATGTTTGCTCCTTTTTTTAAAATAAGATTTTTAGCTAGGGATTTAGCTCAGTGGCCTAAGCACTGAAAGGTTTCTGTCCTAATAGATTGCAGGACATTACAGCAGCGGTGTAGCTGGACCACCAGCCCAGCCCTCCCTAATTACAGGTTCCTCCTAATTACCAGAATTCCCACGTCACCAGTGCCCACCCCCAAGCGCCATCCCCTCTCATTTGGAATACTTTAAAAGCCCAGTGGAGACTGCACCTCGTGGGGAAAATCGCCAAGCCATCTAGGCAGAACGTTTTCCCTCTGTGTCCTCAACCCCTCCCCCAATAAATTCTTCCCTTGGATAAATCCTGCTTTTCCACTGCGCGGAGTACTCTAACTTCTGTTTCTCTACACCGCTCTTAAAATAACCTAACAGCGTCTGCCTGGCAAGTACAAGGTTGTGAGTTTGATCCCCAGTGCCGCAAAACAAACAAACAAACAAAACTTTTACCAAGATTGAGCCTTTCCATACTAATGCAGAGCAGAGTGTCTGGCAAACAGAAGAAAATGGCTTACATTTAGATTGGGTAAAAAGTGGAAATTTGGTCTCCTATAGAAGATAGAAGTATTTTTTATGGCTTTTCTTTCATTTTATTGAAGGAATTTAAATGTTGGAATGTATTGAATTATTTAAAAATGAAGAAGAATCATTTAAATTCAAATGCTGTTAAACTGAAACATTTAAAGCAATAAATTTGACTGATTGCTTTTTCAATAACATCGACATTTGGAAGCACTGATAGCAATATAATTGTTTGTGAAAAAAAAATAGAAAGCTCTCAAAGTTATGTTAGAAGTCCATTCAGTTTATGTAATGTTATCCAGGTCTTTCGGTTACTTTTGTTCTTCCTCTAGCTGTGCTTTCATATAATTAATATCTCCAGATAGAAATATAAAATATGCAATGAAAAGAAATTCACAGTAGGTAATTAATTACTTTTAATGGCATTTATGACAAAACAATTCATAGTACAAAACATTCAAGAGAACCTTACTGGTGTTTACTTAGAAAGTATGCAAGGGATACAATTCATGAGAGAGAAAGAGAGCTAGAGAGACAGAGAGAGAGACAGAATGTAAAGAGAGAGATTTATTGACCCTTTCTATTACTAGCTTTTCAGATCTTCCTTTCTGAAATTGGGATTTGTGGAGGTATTCTCAATTCTACTCCATACTGCATATCCTTATCTTCTCAACCTTCCTTGCATATTGCATTTGTATTGGAATCTTAGAATGATTCACAAATACCTACTCAATAAAATCAAAATCCTTCACATGGCTCTTAATGCCTTTCATATTCTACTACCTAACATCTTCTCCATTTTCATTTCAAATAATTCCCAGAAAATACCTCAGATTATCAAGTGGGAATCTCTTTACTCTCAGATAAACCTTAAAAATCACTTTTACATTTTAATCTGTGTTTATGTTGATCCATGACACAAGAGGCTATGATAGCTTTCTCTTCACCTCCCTACTTTTTCAAAAACTGCCCACCATATGAGTTTTAATGAAAATCTCTTGGGTTATTAGAAACTGTACTCTGAAGCTAAAATCAACATGCAGAAATTTCTCAAAAATTGTTTTCAGAAATTTCACCCATGAGAACGTGAACCAGTACTTAGCAAATTATCAGTGTAAAAATGACTACATTTGATCCCATAGAAAGCATTGTCAAGAATGTGTTCTTTTGGAGAAGTCTAAAAAGGAGGCAAGTGTGTTTCCGCCTTTTATACCTGCCTGATTCTCTGGATTCACGCTGAGGCAAGGGCTAATACATTTCTTGCTGAGGCAGCTCCTTCAGGTAGAAGGTAATGCGAGGCAAGAGACTCAGCTATGATTTATCAGTGAGAAGATCTTCTGGTAGTGTGGCAGGGAATGTTCCAGACCTGAGATTATGCCTGGCTAAGGTAGCATGTCACACACCATAGTTTTCTTTTGTCTTTTTAAAATCTTGGTAGCTCTTGAAATTGCAGTGCATATTTCAGCATCTATTTCTTGTCTCTTACAATGACCCCAACCTCAGAATGTCAGACTGCTAAGGAAATATCTTCTGTGGCATCCAGCACCACTTGGAATACTGAAAGATGTTTTAATGTATTATAGTTATGCCTCAAATTCCATTTTTAGTTTTTTTGGATTTCAAAACAAAATGATAGGAATTTAACAATGGTTATAATATTGCATATTGTCATCTTCAAGAGTTACTTATATTACCAGATATAGGCATGCAAAATTGATCTAATCATATGAGTATTAACTATTCTTTTCCAAGAACTAATAGAATTAGTAGTATAATTATCTTAGTTATTTTATGAATATATAAACAAATTCATATCTTTTTCCTTTTACCTGCCTTCTTTTCTCTTTTCCATTATCCCAGTTATTTTCCCCCTTTCAGCAGTTTCTTACCCTTTTACAATATCTATTGTAGATTTTGGATCTTTTTTACTTTTTAAGTTTCTTACAATAGGAAGACAATATGGTATTTATACCTGTGAGTGTGATTTATTTCACTTAAGAGTATGGTCTCAAGTCTCATCCATTTACCTATAAAAACCTGGAGTTGATCCTTCTTTATAGCTGAGTAGCACTCCATTATATAAAAATAACATTATTTTTATTAATTTCTTGGTTGATGAGCAGTTGGGTTGTTTCCAAGATTTGGTTATTACAAATTGTGCAGCTATAAACTTGGGTACACATATATCGCTGTGGCATGAAGTTTCCAATTCTTCTGGGAAAATGCCCAGAAAAAGGATAGCTGGATCAAATACGACCTCTAATCCTAGATTTTTGAGGAACTTCAACACTGATTTCCACAGTGGTTGCAACATCCTACACTCCCATCAACAGCGGAAGAGTTCCTTTTCCCACACAGCCCCTCCAACATTTGTTATTTATTGATTTCTCGATCTTGGCCATTCTTTCTGGAGTGAGATGGAACCTCAGCATTGTTTTAATTTGCATTTCTCTAATGACCAGTGATGCTGAACATTTTTTCATGTATTTATTGCCATTTGTGTTTCTTAATCTGAGAAGTGTGTATTTTTCTCAGATGACCATTTTTGGATTGGGTCTTTGAATTTTGGAGGCCTGATCATTTTAAATTCTTTGTATGTTCTAAATAGAAGTCCTTTGAGGGAGAGTTGGCTAAGATTATTTTCCCAATTTGTGAATTTTCTTTTCACTGTGTTGGAGATTTCTTTTGACATGAAAAAACTTTTTAATAAGACAAGATCCCTGTTGTTGATTCTTTGGAGTACTTGATGTGCAGTTTGCAATTTGTTCATGAACTTTTTGCCTGTTCCTATGACTTCATGATTTCTACCTAATTTGTCTTCCAGCAGATTTAGCGTTTCTGTTTTAATATTTAAGTCTTTGATCCATTTTGACTTTTGTTTATTGCATGGTGATAGACATGAATCTAGTGTTAGTTTAGGCATATGAAAAGGCAGTTTTTCCAGTGGCGCTTTATTAAAGAAGCTGTCTTTCTTCTAGTGAACTTGTTTGGCCCCTTTGTTGAAGACAAGGTGTTTGAGTGTGTATGTAGTTGTGGCTGTATCTTCTAATCTATTTCATTGATCTTCAGGTTTTTTTTTTTTTGCCAGTACCATGTTGATTTTATCAGACTGACTTCATTGTGCAATTTCCAAACAGGGATACTGATGCCTCTTGCCTTGCTTTTGTTGCAAAGAATTGCCTTTGCTAGTCTAGGCCTCTTGTGCTTCCAGATGAATTTTAGGAATGATTTCTCTAGATATGTGAGGCATGCTAATGGTATTTTGATTGGAATTGCATTAAAACTGTATAACAATTTTGAGAGAATGTTTATTCTTCCTATTCATGAACAAAGAATGACTTTCCATTTTCTGAAATCCTTTTTGATTTCTCTTTCAAAATAATGTAATTTTCAATGTATGGATCTTTTACTTTGTTAGATTCATTCATAAGTATTTCATTTCTTGGGTGCTATTGTGAAGGATGTGGTTTCTCTTATTTCTCTCTCAGTGAGTTTGTTGTGTGTGTACAGCTACATTACTGAATTTGGTTATTAGATCTAGAAGTTTTTCAGTGCAGTTTTGGAGTCTTCTATGTAGAGTATTATATCATCTACAAATAATGATAATTTAACTTCTTCCTATCCTATCCTTATTCCTTTTATTTCTCTCTCTTGTCTAATTGCTCTGACTAATGTTCCCAGAACTATATTGAATAGGAATGGTGATAGTGGACATCCTTGTTTTGTTCCTGATTTTAGGTTGAAAGTTTTCAGTTTCTGTCCCTTTAGTAAGATGTTGGCTGTAGGTTTATCATAGATGGCTTTTATCAGATTGAAGTAAAGACCATAAATTCCAATTTTCTGTAGGATTTGCATCATGAATGAGTGTTGGACATTATCAAAAGATTTTGTGCATCTCTTGAGATGATCATGTGATTCTTATCTTTGGCTCTGTTGATATGGCATATTATGTTTATTGATTTATGTATGTTGAACTATTCCTGCATTCCTTGGATGAATTCCACTTGGTCCTGGTGTGTAATCTTGATGACTTGCTGCATCCTTTTGCCAGTAATTTATTAAGGATTTTTGCATCTATGTAAATTAGGGAGAGTGGCCTATAGTTCCCTTATTTATTGGGTCTTTCTTTGGTTTTGGTATAAGGGTAATGCTTGTTTCCAGGAATGAGTTAGGGACAATTGCTTCCCTTTCAATTTCATTGAAGTTTGAGGAGTGCTGGCATTAAGTCTTTGCTGAATTTCTTGTAGAATTCAGCTGTGAATCCATCAGGACCTGGACTTTTCTTTGTTGGTATGTTTCTAATTATATTTTCAATTTCATTAACTGAAATTGGGTTATTTACCAGTTTTACATCTTCTTGGTACAGCTTTGGTAATTCAAACATTTCTAGGAATCTGTCCATTTCTTCTGTGTTATTGAGCCTATGAGAGTAAAGATTTTTGAAGTAGGTATTGATAATCTTCTGTATTTCCACAGAGTCTGTAGTGATTTCACCATTTTCCTTCTTTATTTCATGAATTTGAGTTTTTTTGTTTCCTTTTATGATAAGATTGGCTGTTTATCAATTTTATTTATTCTTTCAAAGGACCATCTCTTTGATTCGTTAATTCTTTGTATTGTTTTCTTAGTCGCAATTGTGCTAATTTCTGCTCTGATCTTTATAATTTCTTTGCTTCTTTGAGCTTTGGGCTTTACTTGCTCTTCTTTTTCTTGATGTTTAATAAGTAGCATCAGGTGGTTTATTTGTATTTGTTCTGTTTTCATGATGTGAGAATTCACTGCAATAAATTTCTCTCTGAGGTCTGCTTTCATTACATCCTGCAGGTTTCAGTGAATTGTATTTGAATTTTCATTTGCTTGTAGATATTGTTTAATTTATTCTTTAATTTTATCTGTTACCAATTGATTATTTAGGAGGGAATTATTAAGTTTCCATGTGTTTATGAGATTTTTGTGATTTCTTTTGTCATTAATTTTCAATTTTGTGCCACTATGGTCAGATAATATGCATGAGATAATTTTGATTCTTTTGCACTTATTTAAGCATGTTCTATGGGTGAATATATGGTCTATTTTAGAGAATGTTCTTTGTGTGGCTGAGAAGAATGTATATTCTGAAGTTGTTGGGAATACTCTGTACACATCTACTAAGTCCATTTGTTCACAAGTTTGGTTCAGTTCTGTTATTTCTTTGCTGATATTTTGTCTAGTTGATCTGTGTCTTTGTGACAATGGAGTATTAAGGTCCCCCATTATGACTGTGTTATTATTAATTTGATTTTTCATGTCTGTTAATATTTATCTTACATAGCTGGGTACTCCCATGTTTGGTGCTTATACATATTTATGATTGTTATCTTTTCCACTTGAATTTTTCCCCTAACAAGTATGTAGTGACCTTCTTTATCTCTTTTAATCATTCTTGGTTTGAAGTTCATATTGTCTGCAAACAGAATCACTATCCCTGCTTTTTTCTGGCTTCTTGTTGCTTGGAGTATTATTTTCCATTCTTTGACTTTAAGTCTACTAATATCCTTCTGAGTTAAATGTGTTTCTTTACAGCATATTTTTGGGTTTTGTTTTTTAATCTACTCCGCTAGGCTGTTTCTTTTGATTGGTGAATTGAGGCCATTTACATTAATGGTTATTACTGACATGTATTGGCTTATCTTTGTCATGTTATCTTTCTGTTATTTGTTCCCTACTTTTACCCCTTCATTTAATTGCTTGTGCTGCTTGTTCATTGCTTGTTGCTTCTGTTGTCATGGAATTGTGGGCATTTCTACCTCTTTATAGAATATCTTTCAGTACTCTTTACAGGGTTGGTTGGGTTCTCATTAAGTTCTTTAGTTGTTCTTTGTTGTGGAATAACCTTATTTCTCCATCAATTTTGAAAGACAGTTTGCAGGGTACATCAATCTGGGTTGGAAGTTTTCTTTAAGTGCTTGAATTACTTCACTTTATGCTCTTCTTGACTTGGGTTTGTGCTAAGAAGTCTGTCATGATTCTGATAGGCTTTCCTTTATAGATGGTCTGTTTCTTTTCTCCAGCAGCTTTTAATATTCTGTTCTTGTGTTGAATTTCTGGGATCTTGGTTATTATGTATCTGGGTGTAGATTTATTTTGGTTATGGCTAACTGGAGTCCTATATGCCTCACTTATCTCTATGTCAGGTTCTTTTCCCATGTTTGGCAAATTTTCTGCTATTACATCTACAGATATTTCTTTTTATGTCATTTTTGTTGTCTCCTTTTTCATTGACACCTATCACTTTTATATTGTTCCTCTTTCCATCATCTTGCAGCTATTGAATTGTTATTTTCTGATTCCTTGTTATTTTTAAGAGCTGTTTCCTTTCATGATCACTAGTCACAATCCTGTTTTACAGGTTTGAGAGTATATCTTCAGTTTCATTCCTGTGTTTTTGCCAGCTTTTAATGGAATTCTTTATTTCCTGAATATCTCCTTGAGTCTGTTTCACTATTCTAATTGTTTCCTGTATTGTTAATTGAAAGTTTCCACCACTTTCCTGTAGTTCTCTACTTTTTTAAATCTCTCTTCTGTGGCTATACTCACTAATTGTTTCATTGTGTTTATCATTTCTGTTTTTATCATGGTGATTATTTCTGATCTGATTTCCTTTACAGCTTCCTGGAGTTGTTTATTTCCCTTGCTATCAATTCAGAGATTTTAAGTGTGTTATTTCTAAATTCATCCTTGGATCTGTCTCCTGGTTTTGATCTGGTCGGGCTGGAAGTTTGAGATTGTGTTTCATTCATCCATTTTAGTATTTTCCTTTATTCCCCAAATCAGCCAGATGCCAAGTCCTACTTTATTCCAATTCTGATGGCCTGTCCAGCAGCAGGCCTCACTGAGGGTTGCTGTTGTTTCTGGGTCACTGGCACAGACACCCAGACCCTGTGGGACTCACTGATCCCTCATGACTGCAGGTTGCTGGACGCAGGTTCCCAGTTCCTGTGGGTATCAGAGATGGTTCCCAGGTGTAGGTGGGTCACTGAGTGCAGACTCCCCATCCTTGCAGTCTTTGCTGAGGGTTCCTGGATGACTGAGGTTTGCTGGGCTCAGGGTCCCAGTCCCTGTGTGCCTCAGAGATGGTTTGTGGGTGTGGGTAGGTCACTGGGCACAGCTTCCCAGTCCCTGTGGGCCTCACCAAGGGTTCCCAGTTTGGACAGATCACTGGGTACAGCTTCACAGTTCTTATAGGGCTCACTGAGGGTTCCTGAATGACTGAGGCTCACTGGGCACAGACTCTCAGTCTCTGTGAGCCTCAGAAATGGTCTCTGGGTGTAGGAGGACTCCTGGGTGCAGCTTCCCAGTCCTTACAAGCCTCACCAAGAGTTCCTGGATGACTGCAGATTGCTGGACACATACACCTGGTCCCTGTGGGCCTCAGAGATCTCCAGTTTTAGTTGAAACAAGTGTATTCATCAGAAGAAGCTATACATCTCAAGTCATAATGTTTAAGGCCAACTGTACAATGTAGTGTATCAGCATGAAATGCAATTGTACTTTGAACTAAACAGAACTATTAATAACAAGATTATTTTTATGGCTTGGATATTTATAGAAATTACAGTTTCACAGACCAAAATAAACATTTTTGCTTTAGAAAGAGCAAATTTCTTTAATTATGATTCATTAGAAATACTGAGAAATTATGGTATTTACTGGGAGGAATAACAAATTCTACACATTTTATTTTTAAACACTTGTTTATTAGTGATAAATCTGTAAAGAGCACTGGTGTTAGATATAGTACAGAAAATGTATATATTTAATATTAATATGGTTAGATTTCAATGGGACCTAAATTTTTCTAGTATAAAAATGGGCATATTAAAATGTTTTAGTTGGCAAGATGGAAAAATCTCTTAAAAATTAAAGTAATATGTGAAAAATGTATAGAAAATTGCCTTCAATTAAGAAAATTAAACACTTCTTTATAAATTATTTATTACCTATTTAAATTACTGAATTAATTTTGCTTATGTTTTACTTTACTATGAAATAACACCTATAATATTTTTAGATATGACTTAAATTAGAAGATTTTGTAGTTAGCCAAATAAAAGTTTGATAAACATTTTCATTTCTGCATCAATTTTATGTATAAGCCACTGGCAAGTAAGACTTTGAGTGAGAAAAAAATGTCAGAGATCTGTTTAATGGCTTAAATTATCAAGGATTACTGAAAAGAAAAACAAATGTATGTTTGCAACATTTTTCTTCTCATTAAAGTAGGATTGGATGTATTTGGTTTTGAATTTGAAAAGACTGTGAGTTATCTTAAAAGAGTTATCAAAAAATTTCTATTCTCTTTCTAAAACTGTTCTTTTAAGGATATTTATTTTACAGCCTTGTTTTTTCAGTGTGAAAAACTGTCTCACTTTCAAATACCCTCTAACATTTTGTTAGTCATTAAAAATACTCAGCTATTAGGTAGTCATTCATGACAATGTCACAAATGTCTGAGATATTTTCATTGAAGACTCAATTACATGTCTTTATTTTTCTTTCCCTTTCATATGAAAAACCTCGAAGAAGAAAGTAATTTCTACAGTGGACAAAAGACATTTTATATTGACTTCTGAGTTTTCCAGAGATGCAGAGGCTAATGAAAAATAAACGTGAGTGAATGAAGAATATAATACTTTGTAATCTTGATCTATTTTTAAGAATCTGTAATTGAAATCCACTTCTGAATGACACGATCAACATCATACCAAATGATACACTAGAAAGTCAGCTTTTCTTTTCACAAAAGTTTTATCAATTATATATTTCCAAAATACGAGTCAGATGAGAGATTAGTTGGTCTAAATTGTGTTATTCCTTGCAGAGCAGTGGGACCACTGATCTGAACTTTGGACATATCATGAATTTGTTATGAATTGTTTGGTTTCTGTCATGAGAAAGATTTTGGAAAAGATGCTTGGAAAGAGTAGTTTATTTTTTCTGAAGCTCAGTGAGAAGTCTGGTTAGTTTAATCAATCATTTAACCTTTCTTTTTTTCTTTTTTGTAACAAACTTTTTACATTCTATCACCAGTTCAATAATTTAACAATAATCTCAACTAAAAATAATTTAAACAACTAAAAAACAAAAGGTGAATAACAAACACTGTACCCTCAAAGTGTGCCTTCTGCAGAGACTAAATGACCATTTATGGTATATTGTGATAATGCTTGACTTTTTTTTCACAAATTTCATTAGCACATCATTGATTGCTCATTTTTCAGCTCTCAAAACAATTTAACATAGTCTCTTTCATGCAGAGGATAACATATTCATATTATTTGATTTTTGATGAAACCAAATGACCCTTTAAATTTGCAATAGAGTTCTTTAATTTTGTATGAGTTTCTTTACTGCTGTTCATTTAATTTTCTGTTTCCATTAACCATCTGCAAGCATTTGACTCTATGACAATTATTCAGCTGTGCTACATCATGACTGACATATTTTATAAATGTGAAAAAAATGAAAAGAAAATGGAGGAGGGTTAGAGATCACAAGAGAAAGGAGGAGAGGCAATCGAACACAAATGTCATGGCTTGGAATCATGTATTTTCCATTCAGCTGAAACATCTGAGTGGTAATTATTGGTCCAACTGTAAATCTAGCCTAATTGCATTTTGTCTTCATTTCTGATAAGCACTTCACGATGATGATGATTACTCTTGCTAAATGCATTCGTTCCATGAATGTTTTCCCACACTGATGGCCAGGGGCCCTTACACATAAAAAGACTGCAGACAAAATGGCTCAATTCGGCTACAACTAAATCAGTATTGATTTCTTCTTCCAAGTAAGAGAGGGACCCACTCTGTGCGCCTGTCATTTTTCTGCCTACCTACCCCATAGGGAGGTTTGGTCAGTGCATACTAGAATAGGTTTAATTAACTGACATAACTGAGGCCAATCCTGTGCAATTAGCACTTATTAACTGTGTCACTTGTCTGACAAATAAAGAACATTACATCTTGCCCATTTTCTTAAAGACCTGAATTGAAAAGAACCCCACTGTTTGATTTAATTTTTCCTTGTACCATGGAAACCTTTTTGCCATGTTGATTTAAATGCAATTTTTGCCTCTTTATACTTATGCTTTTTTCCCTTCCTATTATTGAATACCCAGTGAGCCTTTTCAACGATGGCACGGGGACAGGCTGTTAGCGTCCTTTCATAAATCTCTGTATTTCATAGTAGGGCAATTAAGCTAAACATTTAGATTTCTGCTACAAATTTAAATGCACAAGTGGAAACAAATGGCTATGGGATTGAAGGCCATTGTATGACTTCAACATCATGGTTCAGCCTTTCAGAGTCTGTGAATAGTTTGACAAAGACATTCTAGAAAAATTGTAGTTCTGGAGTTTTTCTGAGAAAAATTTCAGCATTAAGTAAAATCTGTACAGCTGAAAATCACATTTAACTATTCACTGGACTGATTTAGGCACTTCATCTGGGTTCTTGAAACATTTATGAGCAAAAATGGAATCCAGCTTTGTCAATGGGGCAAGGGAGAAAGGTTGTCATCAAACTGCTGGTACACAGTTGGTCTCTGAACAACGCTTATTACAACCCACAACTAAACACCTGCAGATGGTGGATAACAAATACATAAAAAGCTACTGTAGAGAGAGAATGTCCACAGAATGTAGTTATATGGCAAAAACCCTTAACTCAAATGAATCTCATTCTTAAAGGCCTGTTATAAAGCTTGGAATTTCCAGAAACAAGTAGATCCTTCTAAAATGGAACTTTCACGAAAACCATTATTCCCGGACAAGTATTACTTGCTTCCCTACATCCATTTTTTTCTTCCTGCAGTGGTCTATTTTTCATCTGACATGTGTGCTTCCCCTGTTCTCCATCTGTATGACTTGAGACTGCGACTTCCCTGCAGGTTTGCATGTGTAGCAGGTAATGGAAGACTAAATGCATTCTGGAATAACATTTCTTGGTCATCTGATTTATTTAGGATGAACATATAATCTAAACTGATCTGATCAATATGATTCTCAAGGCTTTTTCAGACTACTTCAACAATAGGCTTCTATTGCACTGGATTTTGACAACAAGCATCTTGGCATCCACATAGCTTGCCACTATGCAAGGTTGCAGAGTAAAGGAGGTAGGAAAAAGCCAAGAGCCAGTGCCATAATTTAGGTTTGTTCTCACAGGAGTCAATAAATTCTTTTGTTGCTTAAGCCAGTTTGCATTGATTTTGCTGTCAGCAAAATAGTTAAAATACAGTCTAAATCTATTTGAGCAAGATTATAGAGCAGCGTAAGAAGCACATAGACATAAGTCAGAAAATGCTCAAACTTCAATTTAGAGAAAGCACTACTTATCATAGTCTGTTGCCCCTCAGATTTTATTCATTGTATATAAACTTCTGTGATCCAACGAAAGTTCTAACAGGATCAGGAATTTACTTTTTGCAATTATGATAACACTACTTTTTTTAATTTTATTTTTTGACTTAAAAAAGTTGACCAGAGAAAGAATAAAACTCTTCAGAATGCCTTTCAAATGACAATTTGTTAGGGAAGAAACTTGATCCTTCTTTTTCTCCTGGTTGCTGCTTCTCTTTATTCAATTTTGCTTTGCAATGAGGTGTTGAGAAGCAAGGAAAAGTAGGATATGCTCTGAGGAAGTCAGGAAGAGCAAAGTAATTTTATTTAGTTGCTACTGATAAGATAGAGAAATAGTGGTGAAGCATTTGGACTGAAGCAGAAAAGTGGCTTCAGAACTAGGGAATTGAGTACCCTCTCCGTTTTCAGGATCTCAAGATAAATGACAAATATTTGCATAGGAAGTTCAAGTTTACTTTTTAGCTTTTGTGCAAAATATATAAGATCGACAGACAAAGCATATCAACTACACTGTAGAAACTGAATAAATTGTTTCAGGTAGTTGAAAGGGCATCAGCCAAATATCAGGAATAGGAAATAATATTGACTATAAGTATGGAGAACAGACTAAAAGCATATGGAGAAGTTACTTCCTTTGAAGTGTTATAATTCCCCACAATGTTAAAAAATGTAAAAATAGGCAAAATTTATGTTACAGATTTCTTCTAGACTCATCCGTCCTTTCAGATAACCATGCTAAATCAGAAGTTAACTATGTCAGAGAAAAAAAAGAAACACTAAGAGATTATAAACTATATGTGAGCAGTAAAAGATACAATCTAGGCATATTCAGGAAAACAATGACAGTTGCTTTTCAAATGAAATAAGTTACTTTGGTTAATATGTCTCTGATATACTGGTCAATTATCCTTTCAAAGCAAATAAGATGAATATCATAAATAACAATATATTTTGTTTTTTGAAAAAATATTATGTCTCATTTATGAAACACAGCAAATTAAAATTCATCTTAATAAGTATTTCTTTCCTCAATAGTTATGTTTACATTTGGTTGCCTTCAACTTTTTAGGTATTGCATTAATTAATGTACTTTATAAATTTGACTGATATCTGAGTTATAAAACACGTTTTTCACTTTGGTTTGTTAATTTAAAATTCCACAATTGAATATTCTTACTAGTGAAATATCAATACACTGAGTCTGTTTGAGGTTGAAATGTAGAAAATGATGTATTTATATATGCGTCTAAATAGACAGAACAGTTGTTTCATAGATGGAAATATACCAGGCATTAGCCTATGAAATATATTCATGAAGAATTATTTTGATTAGTTTTGGAAAAATGAAATCTATGATGTCAGTCAAAAATCATAATGGAAGAAATGTACAATAAAAATAGTGACTAAACCCAAGTTAGGTTTTATAAGTAGGAACTGGAGACC